>JADKLZ010048778.1:750-16158 GCA_021533235.1 Biomphalaria straminea | reverse complement strand
CTGAACTAAGGGAGAGTATATCGGCTGAACAAAGGGAGAGTATATCGTCTGAACTAAGGGAGAGTACATCGGCTGAACTAAGGGAGAGAATATCCGCTGAACCAAGGGCGTGGCACAAGCAAACGATGTATTAGTGACCCTAAACCTTAAACCAATAACCAATATTTGGGTATTTGTCTATGTCGCCCCTATCAATTACGTAGACTCGAGAGTAGCAATGTCCAGCTATATTCATTATTGTACAGCATATCCTGTCTAGTTTTTGTGGCCTTGCTAACAAAGATACGCTAAGTTTTATCGTCCGGTCACAAGTGAGCAGCAAGATTTTAAGTTTCAAAGACATATGCCTGTAGACCTGTACACCTGAGAGCGTGGATCTCTCTACACAAAGGTCAACTAACAACCCTCATTCTGTACAACATAATCATTGGCTTTAAGTGTATCCTCCACTAATGTGAGAATTACAAGCGACCTTGTCGTGTTCGAAGTTAGCTCTCTATAGGACTGTTTCACTTTTCTCCATTGACAAAACATGATGTGTCTGTGCATATGATTGGAACTAAACTGATCTACAGGGCAACGACGTTGACTGGTACGTGGCGTTAATATAATTTATACATGCCATTCCGAGTCCGTCCTTATTGCGTAAAGAAAGAAAGAGAGAGAAAGAGAGAGCACAGTACAAAGCTCTTTTCACTGTCCCAAGCTCTTAATTTTTAACGGCATTGGTTAAAATACTTTCAAAATGAAGTTGCTTTTTTATATAAGAACTAGTGGGTGGAGTCTATTTTAGGGTTACTATAAATTAAATGAATAAAACATAGAATAGCAACTATTTTAAGTGTAAACTTATACTATCTATTTACTGTGAGTTTACGTCTTTAAGAGCAAACAGAAGAGGCTTACGTTGCTTAGGACGCCACGGTTACTATGGAGGGACCAATCAAAAAGCAAGTTGGATGTGAAGTAATGCAGACGTCATTTGACCGAGATGACGTAAGAGATTACAGTTGCGCACACCATTACATGAGGTGCGGTGGTTGAGTGATAAAGCGCTTGGATTCCGAACTGGGTGTCCCGGGTTCAAATTCTGGTAAAGACTGGGATTTTCAATTTCGGGATCTCGGTCGCCTATGAGTCCATCCAGCTTTAATGGGTACCTGATATTAGTTGTGGGAAAAGTAAAGGCGGTTGGTCGTTGTGCTGGCCACATGACACCCTCGTTAACCGTAGGCCACAGAAATAGATGACCTTTACACCATCTGCCCTTTAGACCACAAGGTATGAAAGGGGAAAATATTTTTACACCATTACAGCGATCCCGCGCTTAAAAGTCCAAAAAAAAATTATTTGATGTCTAGATTTAAAACTATCACAAACAGTGGCGTCACTAAGGTTGGAGTTACCGGGTGCGGCCTGCAACGCCACACTCTCCTTGTGGAGCACTTTTTCATGCAACTGTCGAGTCCTAGTCTGACGAGACTTTCTTATCGACTTACTACTCAGCGCAAAAACGAGTTCTATTGCTCTGCATCACTTTTTACGATAATTAGTCCCATTAAGAATAAAACATTAAAAATCCTTCCTTTAATACATAACACGCCGTACTAGACAGTGTACTTAGAACATTTTGCGCCTCCAGTCAGTTATTATATATCTGGTGTTTATGTTTATTCCTTGTCTTCAGTCATATTTTCGCCCTTTCGCTCCAATTTCTTGGTGTCAGTCCTCATGCATATCTATGATCTTTAAACAGCATTTGTGTTTAAACGCAACAAAAAAAAGTCTGCACAAAGTTGCCTCTCACGACTTGACAAATTGTTCCCCTTTGATGTCGTTAACAGCTCGCGCTCTGACACCAAAAGTTTCCCGGCACCCGTGTTTCTGTCTTCCCTTACAATAACAGCGCTATGAAACATTCATACACGCTTATCTCATAATGATATTGTGATTCAATTATTACTATCAAGGATCACGTCTTCAGGGGTACATCTGAAAGGCAGTACGAAGTTATTTAATCAATGAGTAGATTATCTCCTTACGCTTATAATAACGATACATAGGCCTATACAGCGATGTCATAAATAAGAAATTAATGTATCACTAATATTTTTGTTATTATTTCTGCTTTCGTATAGCACTTCTCCTAATATAGTATTGTGTATTCAACAGCTTTTATATAATAATAATAATAATAATAATAATAATAATCCTTATTGTCCGTAAGGAAATTTGTCTTACAAATTGTGCCGTACACCAAACAAAACATTATAACTATATAAAACATGTACATTCACACCAGATATAATTTACCACCGTCTGTAGAAACTGTATACAAATCATATTAAAGCACTATATATAAAAAGTACGTTAAGACTAGGCTATATTGTGTATTATATTTGAAGCAAAAATTTAAAATCTACATGTATATAATGTACTGAGAAGAATATTCTGTTGTTTAAATAGATCGATTCACGAAAGCTTAGATCTATTTCTTCTTCATCATTCTCATTTTACATGTCGGAGGGTTCAGATCAATAATTCTATATTTGAGATGAACTGTGTAGTGCAGTGGTTCCCAAACTTTTTTGTCCCGTGGACCCCTTGACTTGTTTTCTGGTCTTCCGTGGACCCCCTGCTTAAGTTATATTGAATTTTTGAAAATTCATCGATTTCAAATTACACATTTTGTTTAAATACTTTCCAACCAGTGACATGAGGAGTGAACAAGTAATTTAGAACTACATTTTAAGTTGAATTCATGTTTTGTACAATAAAAATTATGAACAGAATTGAAATTTAAACCCATTATGTGACAGTTAATATTTATCGTTATCTATCACTAAACACATTGGACATTTTTTTGCATTAAAGGTTTGCAAGCTCGACTTCCATTGCTACGGAGATTATTTTTCATATAGAGATTTGTTGTTTTAGTAAAAGGTTTCACAAAGAGCTGTTTTTCGTGGATTTCTTGAGCCATAATAATTTGAATAAAAAAAAAAAAAATTACCAGACTTACATTTGAAGAAATAAATATTTAGCTTTATTCCAACAGAGCTCTTGAATTTAGTGAACTCTTCTACAAAATACCATTGCGCTAATAGAGTTTTCATGGATTGTTCTCAGAAAGCCACCACAAACGAAGGAGCTGGAATACTCATTGAATGGCCCAATGGAGAAACAATAATTTATCATCAACTTCTCAATGTCAGGTCAAATATAGAATTTGTGGGTGTATTCTGAACTTTATCTTTGAATGTTGGAAAGTTTTGCGAACCTTAATCTTTTATTAGGGTGGCATCAAATGATTCTCCAACTTAATTGGTCTCATAGCGTCATAAAAAATGGCACATTAACACTCTCTTGATTGACAAGGAAGTAATGAAGTTCAATTTCAAATGCTTAACGCCTAATGCTTAGAATTAATTCTGCTGTAATTTGGTGCTTTGTGATTCAATAGGGTTTGTTGCTGAACATATATGTGTCAGACGCGAATAGCCCAATTTTTCTGTAAAGGAAATTACAAAAGTCATTTCTTCTATATATCTTCTATATAAAATTCAACCACAGACCTATATATATTACAATAAATTTACGTTTTTGATTTCGAGTTTCGATTTATTTAGTGGTTACTGTTTTACTATTGCATACCAAGTATTAGAGTTTAGAAAAACCCAGTTTCTTTTCTTGTGCAATTGTACATATCATTTCTCTGTTAGTAAAGTCCTATATTTAGATCTATGATCTAATTCCAGTCTAGATTCATATAGGCCCTATAAAACTTGAATAGATCTAGTAATAGTATAGATTCTATCTTATGCTATTCCTATAGTCATTTTTTATTAGAATAAAGTATAGATATTAATAAAGACTAAAGTTGATTAATTATTAGATTATTATATATAGACATAGGACATAGATCTAATAATTTAGGCTACCGTAATACATTTACCATAATCTATACTTAACTTAATGTACTTAACTAGATCTATAGATCTATCTATAATTTAGTCAATCTAGATCTATACAATATTCATTATAATATTTCTTCTTATTTAATAAGTTAGTACTTAGACTTAGATCTATTATAGTTTATAATAAATTTACTTTTCAATGCCTAGACCTAATAAAAAAATGCTAATGATTTCTAATGACTGTTTTTTTTTTTATAGTAATAGGCCTACTAGATCTAGGTCTAGACTTAACTTAAATCTAGTCTAAAATAATGACTGTCTAAGACTCGAGATGATTGAGACTTTCACATACAGATGTTGTTAGTAATACGGTTAATAATGTCGGCGGGCAAAAACCAAGGTTAGGAGGATACTTATTAGGGAACTCTTGTATGCTGATGATGCAGATTGTAGCTGACTCTGATATTCAGCTCCAGACCCTGGTTTACAAACTATCTGCTGCTTGCCAGAAGTTCGGCAACCTGCAACCGCAGCTGTGTATCAAGGATTGGCCTCTTTAGCCACACAAGAAGTCGCAAAGGGAAAACATTGTCTCACGAGACGTAAAATGCCACAGAGAAAATGTCGGCTGAAAGTAAACTGTATTCATATATAAAATTCTTTTTTTTTGTACTAAAAAAAAAAAGGTGCCGGTACTCATGATAGATTGCTAACTTTCAACTACTAATAAATTAACAATTAACGTTGAAATACTATAAAAGTAATAATTTTTCCCGACATTGAAAAAAGGTGCCGGTACAAGTACCGGTGCGTACCATCACAAAAATATATGTATAACTCAATCTTCTTTCATTACATTTTTTTGCGGGGTTATTGCTACTTAATACATTGATACCGGATCGATTTATATAGGGCCTAAGTATACAAGCAGGATCTCAAGCATTGGATATATTTATTTTTTAAATACAAAGTTTTATGGAAGAGGCAATTATGGGCGCCCACAGGGATGTGCCTCTGAATTCTGAGTAGTCACGTTTTAGCCATTAAAAAATATTAATGAAATACTTCATCCAGGTGTGTTTTTTTATTACGTAGATGTAGATTTAATCAGAATCCAGGCGACGCAGTATACTAGAGAAAGCCGAGAAGATCGAAAAGAGCTGGGAAACCATAAAAAAACAAAACAACTAGCAATAGACTGTGGAGAGTGACGTGTTTTTGTTGAGGTCATATGTTCTATGAGGAACCCAAAGAAATGATGATGATGAGGGGTTGTCACGGTCAAAGAAGATCTTTGAAGGTAGCTTGAGTAAAAGGTATCATATGCTACAGTGCAAGTGATCTTGGAAGATGCTTCTTTTGAATAAAGATCTCATGTCCGTGACAGACATTCCTATGGCGATTTAACAGAAGGCAGGAGATCCGCTTGTCTTCCACTTCTAAGGTACACTGGTGTATGCAAACGCGACATAAAGCTCTTCAAAGTCGGCACTAACAGCTGGGAAAAAGTGGCACTGGATAGATCCACAAGAAAAGTAACCTTTAAAAGAAAGTCCTCGATTGCAGATGCCAAGTAGAAATAATGGTGAAAAAACAAAGGATTGGCCTCTTTACTCACACAAGAAGTTAAAAGGAATAAAATCATTTAAAGTTTAAAATCATTAAAAAAATTTTTTCTCTTCATGAAATTGTGTATCGAAAAATGCCGGGTACTTGAAATAAGCTAGTACTAAAAAAACAACACAGATCTTGGGTAAAATACTCATCAAATAAAGTACTGTAAATGTGCACTTTCCCGCGCTATTTTTAACTCTTTTTCTTTTTATAGCCTCTATCTGGTTTGATCTCAATCACCCGTATTTTTGTGCATAATTTTTTTCTCTATCAGGCACACTTATTATTATATCATAATAATGTCAGTTTAATTTATAAAGAGAACTGAAAAATGCAAAGTTATATAGGGAAAAAATCCACTTCCGGCCCAATAGTTTTGAAAAACGATACGAAACGAAATAGCAGCAACAAACCCTATTGATGAATGTTCTTGTAATTTTCTCTTCACATTTGAGCATGTAATTGCGTATTTAGCTTCTCATAACTGCATTGATAACAAATTGAAGATATTCCTTCAAAACATCAAATGTGTATTCGACTTTATTGTCAATTATCAGTTTAAAAAAAACGAAATTTTGTCGTGAATTTCTTTATCCATAAATAAACGAACATGTGCCCAAAAATACTTCATTACAGGCACAACTCGGTTCATAAATAGACATTTCAACAATTTGTTGCTTAGAAGAATTCTAAGCAAATATCAAATGTAGGTTTGTGTACAAAGTAGTTTTAAAAACTTCAGCGGCTGGCTAAATCGTTTATTATTTTTTTTTGCCAATTGTATGTCGTTTTCATAATTTTGCACGATATTTTAAGACAAAGCAAACCATTATATTTTCCTTCAAATTTGAATGCAAATATTTTGTCAATTGTAGATCTTCTCTCAACTTTATCATGGAGTGTTCATTAGTTTTTCAAATCTTATCAGGGTGGCTTTGTCTCCAACGATCCTCCAGTTTATGTGGTTTCATGATGACATTACATAAAATGTTGTTAAATAAAAGTCACATAGGCAATATAAGTTCGATTACAAAATAAGAAAAAAAAATTGAAAATTAACACCATCGTCTATTTTATATTTAGATTCAGCCATGTTAAATATTATTTATCTCTAGACCAAATTAAGCTATTTGAATGAGGTATTAAAATTTAAAATATGTTTTTCATTCCAATTATATAATAAAACTTTAATGGCCTAGCTATAATAAAGTATAAATAATGTATATTTGTATGATATAATAGGTGTTATCTTAAATGTGAGATTTATATTAAACTCAATTCCTTCTTAAATGAGATCCACTCTCGTGGACCCCCATTCCCATGTCATGAACCCCCAATTATTTTTTTCACTTTCGTGGACCCCTTGGAAGTCCTCGTGGACCCCTGGGGGGTCCACAGGGACCACTTTGGGAATCACTGGTCTAGATGGTACGGGTTCATGCCCGGCCCTCTACCATCCCTAGTCGTCCTGCGGAAGGTTAGGACTAAGAAGTAGATTATCTTACAACTCTGTAATGTAAAACATTTTTATGGCCACCTCTGCCATCAAAGCAAAACTGGATTCGAAGAGTTTGTGCAAGCTATTGACTTCTCACCGGAATACCTAACTGTTAATCTTTGTAACATCTGATCATTTGTTTAAACCAGTTTCCTGTGTTGCTAATCAGTGGCGTAGCTAGGGTGTGGGGAGGAGGGGGGAGAATTCGAAAATCCTCCCGAGCCTCACTTGAGGGGGGCCCCCAAATGAGTTTTTTTTACATTAAAAAATCAATATTATGCTAAATGCAGGGGCCCCAAAAGAGGTCAAGCCCCCCTGGGCCACCAAACGATGGCAAATTCCTAGCTACGCTCTTGTTGCTAATGCAAACAAAAGGTAAGATTTGATAGCATACTTTATCAGCAAGCATTGTTCAAGATTGTTGTGACTTTTTATAATACAAATTAGTATCAGAACGTTGTTGATACTAAGTTGCTCGTATTTTTCAAACTCTATTTAGTGTCTATGTTATGAGCTATTATATAGCATGAAGAGAGACACAAAATCTGTATAATCAAACAGACAATCATTCTTCCGCCACCGAGATTCGAACCCGGGACCCTCAGTTCCGAAGCCAAGAGCTTAACCACTCATCCACCGCGGTTTAAGAAGGATGAAAAAAAATGTACAAGGTTTATCAAAGGGAAAAAACTCCATTTTTACAGCTATATATCTCAAATACTGTACTTTTTCTGTGGCATTTTACGTCTCGAGAGACGATCTTTTCCCCTTGCAAGCTCTTGTGTGACTAAAGAGGCCGATCCTTGATACACAGCTGCGATCGCAGGTTGGGCATATGTAGTCACCAGGCGCCGTTGCACTTTCACCCTTCTTTCTGCTTCTGTTGTGCATGGCATCTGCAATCAAAGACCCCTCCTTCATGCTCTCTCTCCATGTGGATCTATCTAGTGCCACCTCTTCCCAGTTACTGGTGTCGATCTTGAAGAGCTTCATGTCCCGTTTGCATACATCTGTATAACGTAAGAGTGGGCGACCAGCGGCTCTTCTTCCTTCTATTAGATCGCCATACAGAATATCCTGTGGGAGTCGACCTACTGGCATTCTACGAACGTGGCCAAGCCAGCCAAGCTGTCTGCTGCTGATAACAGAGCGGATGTCCTGGCAACCTGCTCTTCGTAGCACTTCCTCGTTGGTTATCTTATCTTGCCACCTTATTTTAAAGATCCGCCTTAGGCATCGGAGGTGGAAGACATTCAGCTTTTTTTTCCTGCCATGAGTAGGTTGACCACGTTTCACTTCCGTATAGCAAGGTGCTCAATACACAGGTCCGGTAGACTAGAGCTTTAGTGCTGTTAGTCAGCAATATGTTGTCCCAGACTCTTTTCTGTAACCGTTACAGGTCACTGTAAGATTTATTTCCCTATTTATACACTAGAGAAAATATAAATTACCAATATTTATATGTTTTTACTGACGTAAGTTTTGTTAGGAACAAATTAATAATTGTGCAAAGTCTCAACTTGATCCCAGAATGTGAGAAATAATGTGTTCAAAATTTGTATCAGACTGACAGACAAACAGACAGAGTGAGTTGACGATAGGGTCGCAATCTTACTTGCTTTCCGTGAACCATCCTTTGTTGTTTATCCATCAGGGCTGAGCCTTGTAGGGATATTTCTTTCTACTCTGTTGTTATTCATTGGAAAAGTTGAATTCGACCAATCACTTCTCATTTTAAAACCAATTTATTTTTTCAGACGTGTATTCCAAGAGCTCCAGTGTTACCTCCCCTCGCCCCATCGCCTGCTCCATCCTCCGCTGGTCTCAGACAGTGTCTACGTTGCGTCAACGGCACTAGTACAATGCCCACATGTCAATTACTGTGTCAGTGTCCAATGGCGTCCAACCTCTGTCCAGATCCTCAGCTGACATTGAAAGAGAGTCCAGACATTTGCGCAAGTAAGTAGGCTACCTGGAATAAATTCTTTTAGCTTTACAGCCACTGACTTGTACCAAATTGTGTGTGAAGCTTTTCGAGCTTGCCCCCCCCCCCCCCATTCGCAGAACGGTTGGGAGTATCTAAGTCTAAGTAATTCAAATTCTGATTGTTTTCTGTTTTGGGACACCAAAATGCGTCCTTAAGCATTGCTCTTAGTTCCACGAACCACTGGATTAATTAACTCTTTCTCTCCCTAATTATTTACCACATTCTGGTGGAATCAACGTTGGTATCGTCGATTCGGAGAGAAAGAGTTAACTAGTACTAATAATAATAATCTTTATAGCCCGTGAGGAAATTTGTCTTACAATTTATGCATTATACAAAACAAAACATAATTTTTAAAAATGTACATTAACACGAGACTCACTCACAATTTACATGTGAAAAGTTTACATTAGATTGTTTCAATGTAATGATCTGATTGCCAGAGGAACAAAAGAGTTTTTGTGTCTGTTTGTCTTTGCTATCGGTGTCTTGTATCTCTTTTGTGATGGTAAAATAACAAAATTCTGACCCAAAGGGTGATTTTTGTTTATTTCTAGTATACCATCCCATGAATTAAACTCTTTAAAAAAAGCAAAGTGTTCTTTACTTTACTTAGAATGTGTGAACTGTTCCGTTAAGGAAAAAGTTTGGAATATAACTGATTAAGGTGCTCGATGAATTGTCTCAACTCAACGCTGTTTCAATATGTAAGGTTTGGTATCCTTATATACATGTTCCCATTATTTCTCCCACACCCATTTCCGGGTCAAGTTGAAATTTTAAACAATTGTACCTGAGAAAACAGGAATCAATAAGAACAAATTTAGCCAATTAGTGGAATATTGTTTTGGTAATTAATTATTTTGTTTCATATGGAATAAGGGAAATAGCTTAGAGATAGATTTGTAAGTGTGGAGTTCTTTCCCTTAAACTTTGTTGTTCTTTTTAAGAATTAAAAAAATATATTTTGCTTGGTATAAGCATTCAAATAAGCTGTTAGTGTGTTTCCCACAGGAAGTCAAGACCTGCCATCTCCATATGACATTAAACCAAACCCGCCTTCACCAGCTGTGCCTACTTGTCCTAAAACCTGCAGTGAAGTGTAAGTTGGACATTTATAGCTAAATATACATGTACTGTCTTAAACACAACATAAACATATTTACATTTGTGTTCTATTGTTGATCTATTATTGCTTCGTAATTAAGTAACGTTCCTTTGTCTTGATTTATTTACGATGAATGAAAGTAAGTTTTTTTTAATTATTTGTATTTGAAATCACCAGATACTCGGAAATAGATTGTGTGAAAATTGTAGGTTGTGTTTGGGATACTTTACAGACTTTCCCTACCTGCATTCACACCGTTCAACTAACAACTACTTCAACAGCATCGACTACAAACACACCCTCAACGACCACCTCAATCACGACAACCACAACTACTACCCTGCCAACCCCTACTTCGGCGGCATCGACTACAAACACACCCTCAACGACCACCTCAATCACGACAACCACAACTACTACCCTGCCAACCCCTACTTCGGCGGCATCGACTACAAACACACCCTCAACGACCACCTCAATCACGACACCCACAACTACTACCCTGGCAACATCTACTTCGGCGGCATCGACAACAAACAGCCCCACCACACCCGCAACGCCTACAAGTACGTCCTTAGAAACAACTTCAACAGCCCCATCCCATCCTTTTTCTACTAAGATCGCAACCAACTCAACAACAGCCACAACAGCCCAAATTACTGGCTCAGCTGAAACCATGGTAACTGCCATTCCAGCTGCTATTACAACAATTGGATCCTCCACACTATATCTTTCGAAGCTATCCACCACTACGCCACCTTCCACAAGTTCACTCAGCAAGTTCCCAGCATTCATCACTGCTCAGCCAACCATTGAGTCCAAACCAACAGGAGATGTAATTGGAAGTCCAACCATAAGCTCGCTCGCTATCTCTTATCCTAATGCTTCGAACTTTCCAACTTCAATTCCAGAGCAATACACGACAGAGAAATATTACAAGTCAAGGTAACGTATTTCTCGTCATAATCTTTAACCCAATGGACATTTATTACAACACTGTGCAAAAATCTTTTGCAATATGTTCAGTGAAATAGTAATTTGCGCATTATCGACTAACAAGATTGAGTGCTTCTTCCTTAGGGCCATTACAACAAGGAATGGGTTAAGACTTAAGATATGGTTAAGTCTATAGTTAAAATTCACTACAAGATAGACACAAAAAAAACATAACTATTTTTTTGAAGGAACGCCTTTACTTTATAAGATAATTACCAATACCATAGACATAAATAAATATAGACTGGAAACAGGAAGTAACTTTATGTAACTTGAAAAAAATGTATATCTATTGAATTCGGATTTCCGAAATCTGACAAGTTGCACGATCTTTTGTCTTCAAGATTAAACAAAACTACACTAAGAGATAAATAAAAACAATGTTGTAATACTTATATAGGTTATGGCGGAAATAGATATGAATACTTAACTTTTACACTGCTCATGCTGTATAGTAGAGTACACAAAATTGCAAGTCACAAATCTTCCCTTCATAAAACTCTCTTATTGGCCAGTCTATATTTATTTATGTCTATGATAATTACTCAATTATGTAGCTTCCGAGATAATATTCGAAGGCAATTGTTTTAGAAAGCATTAATCAGCGAATCCTTATCCATAAGATGGTGTAATTAAATTTACTAGATGTCTAAACAATATTAAACCTTTGGTACCTATAAAATCAAAATTAAATGGTGGAATATCATGTGATACATTTCGACATTTTGAAAGATAAAACATGACACAATCTTATTATTATCTATTAACCAAATAATGCGTATTATGATAGCACTAGTTGACCGGCGGCATAGCATATGCCGCTATTTACCAGGGTCGGCGACCGCAGTGGGGCCCGCATTTCATAGGACCCGCAATTTTATAGGACCCGCTCTAATTTAAAGTGTAAAAATTATTAAATTAAGCCATTTTATTACTTACAATAGATTCCCTGCGCCATCCTGTCGATTTAACATCCCTATAATTATTTGTCTGTTAAGCTATTGCTTTAAAAGAAATCAAACACATTTTTAACATTTTAAAATATAGTCATTTTGTCTCTCTAACCTTGCTAATGCTTTTTTTTTCCACCACAATTGTTCACATATACTCGTATTAAAGGTCTTTTGCAAGTCAATGGATTTTTCATTAATGAATTATAGAGTATTTGCGCTCCAGAAAACTTTCTCTTTGACTATTAAATACATAAATAATTCGAGTTTTAAATATGGTTCTAATTTTTCGCATTATAAAATAAGTAAAGCCAATGCGTTAAAAAAATGATTAATGGAGCTAAAAATAGATTACTTGTTGTTGGTGGTGCATTGTGTTGTTGCCTGTTTGACCTAATTACTTTGAGAAATAATATATAGATTAGTTGATGGACCGCCTAGTTAGACTATAATCAAATATAGTATAGCGTGAATTGAGACAAATTAATTTATCGATACGTCCAATTGACCATAACCAAGTAAACATTTTTCTTTTCGAATTGCAGTGACAAGACAGACAATTCCCTACGTAATATCATAATTGCAGCATCGGTCGCCGCTGTCGTTTGTCTAATGGCTGCTGTTGCCGCTGTTGTCTACATGAAGATGGTCAAACGACCAAACCATGTTCATGGTAAATAATGTACAGCTTGAGATACATTTGATACTTCTATTTAAAATTAGATTTAAAAAAAAAATAATTGTAAAATACAAAATACGGTCTCGAAGTATGAGCCTCCGTAAAGATGTGGGTGGAAACTCTTTTCACTACTTCGATGGAGTACTTTATGATGCAATGTTATTTGAGAGTGGGGGAGGAGAGTGTGTCTTGGTAATTATTGTGCTTAACTTGACCATTCTTTTACTTGTCCTGCATGACTTTTGTGAGATAGGGGTAGAGAACTCTCCTTATTGGCAGACATACTTCTCTCTTCGAATACTTAACCCATAGACATAAATAAATATGGACTGGAAAAAGGAAGTAACTTCATGTAACTTGAACACGTTCGGATTTCTGAATCATGAAAAAAATAAAAATTGCATGATCGTCAGTCTTAGAGATTAAACAAAATTTATAGACATAAAATAAAGTACACACAATTGCAATTCACAAATTTTCATTTCATAAAACTCTCTTATTGGCCAGTCTATATTTATCAATGTCCATGACTTCAACATTTCGCAGAAAAAGAATTTCTTGAAATTTCTTCAACAACTTTTATAAGTCTCTTGAATTTTATAACATTTCATTGTTGAATGAAGGCACGTGTAGGCCAGCAATTCGAGATGATCCCAAAATTAAATGTTAATCCAAAGGTAGATCGAAATTAGATTCAATTCAGATTTAAACTTTACTAGCATTGAAGTTATTATTCATATACTGTGTCACACAAGAAATGTTCTGATAAGAAATTTTTAATTTTCGAAAACAAATGCTGTTTTTCCATCTGGTTTCTTTGATTGTTTGGGCGAAAACAGCCATCCATGACATTTCAAGGTTATGTATGAACTAAGCCTATTTAAAACTTAATTATCACCCTTTCGTTTAATCGTAGATAAAAACATTATTTATATTTTGTTCCATTTCTTCCTCTTTTCAGAGGTCGTAGTACGTTTATAAACATTTCTAGAAGCTCGTTCTCTACAGGATTGTAAGAGTGAACATACAAAGCTCTACTTTCAAGTTTATAAATCTGGTCCTCTGTTTAGTGTGAAGTTAATTCAAGGGCTACTTAAGATTAACCAGTACTATTTAAGGATTGATGATTAACCAAATTGATGTAATTTTCTTATCTCCTTCCAGATAAAAGCCATAACAATGGAGGCAGAGAAAGAAGTAATTCCATCATTGATGATACCAACCATGGATACGCCTACATCACTCCAGACAGGCCTAGATATGTCACTGTTCTCAGTGTAGCACCTCGTGCTTAACACACAGCACACATAATAACACTGCAGACATTATAAGTCTTAAGGGGGAAACTACACCTAACCTTAACACACAAGTGACACACTACACACAAGATAAAAAGTATCTAGAAGTAAACTACACATACACAACTAGACTGGAGACATAAGTATCTACACCTGACCTCAACACACAAGTGACACACATACACAATAATACACTGAAGACTTCATATGTCTTAAGGGGGAAACTACACGTGACTTCAACACACAAGTTACACCCTATGTAAACACATCATTCAGATGACAATGCTGTTAGGACTACATGACAAAACAACAAAAAAACACAACTTAATTCCTTTAGAAACCAAACACATTAATTGTTGACCAAAGCATGAAACTACTCTTAGTCTTGAAAAAAAAAACATTTATTAAATACAAATAATCCTTAAACTCAACTGCAAAAAAAAAAAATATTAAATAAATAAATAAATAAAAAATAATAAATAAAAATAATAAAACATATTTTACATTACAACAATATATTAGTAGAAATAGGTTAAAACCAAACAGTACAGCTGTAGCAATGGAAATGGACAAAGTAAAACTGAATGTGATAGTAAAACATCTCATTAAAACAACAAAATGAATGTGTATACTTTACAAAACGAGTTAATAATTGCAGGCTGATGAAAAGTGATAATATTTTGGTTAAAAAAAAAATCCCGGATCACCAATAATTATTACACACTCCTTAGTCTAGTTCCTCAGTTTAACTAAAGTATGCTACAAGGAGGACCTGGTCTTAACAACTTTATTACATTTATGTGTTGTTTTTTTTTAAACCTTAAAGCCTTTGGATTATTTACAATACAATTTTTCTCTTATAACATTCATTTAACAGTAAACAAAGCTATAGTCTACAAATACATGATAAGTAAACACTTGAATTTGTAATAAACTTTTGGTACTAAAAAAATGGTTTTATGACTAGCTGGTGGCAAACTGCAAACCAAAACACTTTTCTATACTAAACACTAGTTGTAGAATATTTCTGGTTACACAATCCAAAAATAAGTATTTATTATGCAAAACACAGCACTCAGTTATATCATTGAAACTTACAATAAAATATATAATGTTTATATAATAAATAGACCAAACCAAAAATAATCTACAGCGCTGAAGTTATTGTCATTTTAAAAATAAAGACATAAAACTACTTGATACTTTACTATTGTACACTTCTGAATGAATGAATAAAATTAAAACTAACAATTGCAGCTGTTATTGTGTTGTTATTGTCTATCCACTACACAGATTTACAATTTAAAATTTACATACAGGATAATTTTTAATAATAATTCCATTAAAAGAAGAAAAAAAAA
>JADKLZ010048773.1:6005-16605 GCA_021533235.1 Biomphalaria straminea | reverse complement strand
CCACTGTTGTTAATGAAGCTCTTGTCGTTAAGTTCTTGAGTTAGATGTGTTGTAGTGTTGTTAAGCAGTGTTTGCAGAAGGCCTGATAAGTGAAGTTCGTTACAATAGCTTATAATTTGCTTCATCTTTTCTTGTAATTTGGTTAAGAGCTTGTCTATGCCTTATTTGTTCTACTCACTATTAGTTACTTGTACAAGGATATGTATGAGTTTCTTGTACAATGGTGGCCTTTTGAAGTTCAGGTGG
Source organism: Biomphalaria straminea (assembly GCA_021533235.1). Classification (NCBI taxonomy): domain Eukaryota; kingdom Metazoa; phylum Mollusca; class Gastropoda; family Planorbidae; genus Biomphalaria; species Biomphalaria straminea. The sequence goes on along the minus strand of JADKLZ010048773.1, from coordinate 16,359 downwards.
AATAGTACATCTGTCCCATCACAAAGTAAAGAAGCCTGTTAACCTTTCCGTGAGGGAAGCACCACTCAATTACTGCAACATTACTTAACTGTAAGTAGAAGGAAAGATCCTTTCCAGAACAATTCTTCATTGACTGACCAACTCTATAGTAGGCAATGTGTACTCTTAGAATCATTGTGGTTTCTGTGTGGTTGTGGGTTGTGTCAAATGTTGGGAAAATGCAGGAAGTAGAACCTGAACTTCTATACTGTCCTCGTCAATTTCTCTAAAGCGTTTGACACAGTGAGTCGCAATGGTTTTTGGAGTCCACGCACTAATAGCCTCCAAGGTTCTTATTCATTCTCAAGCAGCTTATTGTTAGACAAAAAGGACAAATAAGACACAAAGTTGACCAATTTGAGCACTTCCACATAGAACTAATGGTAGCAATTTTTAGTTCTGTTGGGTTTAAAATAATGATTCATTGCAAAGCATTAATTGCATTTGAATAAAAAAAATTATTGTGATATGTTGTATTACCTTTAATTTTGTTTTGATCTACAGCATTCTGTCGTTTCTAAAATTATATTTTTCATTCTTATACTAACAGCCTTCAGTTGTGGAAGTTTGCTTTGACTGGTGCTAAAGAAAATACAGAAATTAAATTATGGAGTTGTGAAACATGGGCTTGTGTTCAAACTTTAAAGTAAGATATTCTACGTTATCGATATAATATTAGATGACTGCCTGGTTGTGTGGTAGTTTTTGACTATCATCTTGATGATTCTGGCTTCAAATCCTTGTAGTTGCCATCCCCCACATCTTGCATGAAGTTTTGGCTAGGATGTAATAAACTTCAATTCTGAAGGAGGAACAACTGAAACATGTTAAAAAAACAAGTGGCATAGATAAAGTTGCTTCATTTTTTTATATTTAATGCTGGCTGCTACTTATCCTCTTAGGTTCAACGCTCCACTGAGTCAGCCAAATGTATTGCTACAGATGAAATCTGAAATAGATCTGACATCCAAGTATCTAGCATTATCTGATATTCACTCTCGGGTTTGTATTATTTATGTATATAAACTTTACATTTTTTTAAATATTATATTAGCCTCTGGGAAGCTATACTGGCCCATTTATTCTTAACAATTAAAGAATCAGCTTTGTTGGAAACTTGAAAACTTATTGTAAATATGTTTTTTTGAATTTCACATTGTAGCTTTTAGATATATTTTATTTCAATTTTATAGTAATTTTGTTTGTTTCTAAATATATAATTGTCATACATAACTGGTACTAATGTTAATATTTTCTATTCAGTTTAGCTTTAGTCCTTTCTTTGACATACACATGGCAGTGTGGTTATTAATCTATTGCAAAGGGTAGCATGATGTGATGGCCCATGCCTCTTGAAGCACATACTGTCCTAGTAACTGCTTGTTAAGATGAAGAGTTGCTGTATAGGTCTTGCTGTGTAGAGCCAATGTACTGGCAAGAGACTTAATAATTGCTACTTTTTTCACATACACTGCTTGCCACCATTGAAAAACATAGTATAGTTTTGACACACTAAACATATCACACAATAATTTGACAGACCAAAAGCAAGTACTGACATCATACCTTTTGTTATTGATGACTGACCTCTGGAAGTAGTTGATGATTTGTTACCTTGGCTTCAAAATCTTAATGGATGTGTCAATTTCTAAATGGTTGTGAGACATGAACCACCTGCCTTATGATCAGAAAAAACCCTCAACATTTTCCAAAATAAAGTGGCAAGACTAAATCACCAGTTAGGAAATATTGTGAAGAGCAGGTTGCTAGTTAATCTACACTGTTGGCATCTTAGCTGGCTTGTATATGTTCACCATTTACTACAGGGCCACAGTTGCTGGACATTCTCAGCTTAAGTATGCTGATATTTGCTAGAATGAGAGGTTGGAGATAAAAAGCACATCCGGGGTCTACTTGGAGGGCAATTATAAGGAGGGATCTTGGATTACAGAAGAATAACACTAGTGGTCGAAAAAAATTCTGGAAATTTTGTGATCTCTTGTACTTTTAAATGTATTTCCTGTAACACTACATATGACATTAGAATTGGCCTTATTAGCCACATTAGATTTTGAAAGGGAAAGGATCCTCTTGTGATGAAAAATAGCGATTGATTTATAATATTCCCTGTTACAACTGTTTGATAGATTTTACAGATTTTTTTCAAGCAGTATCATTAAATGCTTGGCTAGAAGAGATTTTATAGTAAACTAGTTTTCATTTAAATCTCCAGGATAGATTTGCAGTTCATTACAATAAATTTTGTGTTCCTTATGTCACTTTATATTTCCATTTTTACTTAATTCATAAAAAAAATTAAGTTAATGCAAATTTGCTTCCACCATTTGCATTAGCATTATGAGACATTATTTAACACTTAAATATTCTATGTCTAGATATATGTGAAAAGTCATTTATTTCACATAGTGCTTCAATTTTTATGTCTAATTTCTTATATAATTTGCCAAGATTAGATCTTTTTATAAACAAGATTACAAAGAGAGTTTGTGTGATACACAAACTCAGAGGCGGCCCCCGTCGGAGTCGGATCCCTGTCAGATCCGCCTATTCGCAAGATGTTTCGGACGTTCCTTCTAAGTCCCTGGCTCAATTCCTGTATGCTCCCATCCTTAAACTATCGCATTATTTCTGAAAGAACAGTAAAGGTTAAATCATATATTCAAAAGCCTTTAGTGTTTTTTTCTAACCGTGACAGACAGACCAACCAACAGACAAAACGCACAAAAATATGCTTGTTTTATTCTAATGGGGGCACTAAACAATTTTTTTTTTTTAAATCTGATTTTTGTTTTTAAATTAAGAAATTAGTTTAGAATTATGTCATTTCCGGGCTTTACGCTAGTACACGAAAGCCGCTGCTAAAAGTTCATTTTAAAAAATGTGCATGATATCTACATGTCAGAAGCATGTCTTATAGTAACATTTCCTCCCTTACATTTACCTAATTGCTTCACAATTTGTGTTTTATTATTAAAAAATCGCTTGCATAATTAATTTTATAAATTAAACGGTTTGCTTTTAGAAAACTAAAAGTAGCCGTTGCACCTAAACATTTCAAGCCGCATTTAATGGTGAAATAATATTTTTCGTATCTCTTCTAGTTTTGGTGCTCTGAGTCTGACAGACGGACAGACAGACAGAAAGTCATTTTAAAAAATGTGCATGATATCTACATGCCAAGAGCATTTTTTCTAGTAACATTTCCTCCCTTACATTTACCTAATTGCTTCACAATTTGTGTTTTATTATTAAAAAATCGCTTGCATAATAATTTTTATAAATTAAACAGTTTGCTTTTAGCAAACTAAAAGTAGCCGTTGCACCTAAACTTTTCAAGCCGCATTTAATGGTGAAAAAATATTTTTCGTATCTCTTCTAGTTTCGGTGCCCTGAGTGTGACAGACGGACTTTTTGCACAAACCTAATAGCGGCTTTTTCCCCTTACGGGGGCCGCTAAAAATGGTTTAATTTTGAGAATTTAATTTATTTAAATGTTGTTTTTTTCATCTGAAATGGGATATTCCAGAGATGCCTACATGTATGCAAATGGAGATAAAAATACACAAGTATCTTCTAAAAATATGCATTTCCCATGTAAAGAAAAAAAAGTTGCTAATCATATAGATGTATATAGATAGATCAGTGCATCAATGCCTGAAAATGGACTATTCTTATTAGATAAACAATGAGATATAGATTAGTAGAGTCAATTTTGTGGAACAGCTTGTCAAAATTAGTTAAAATCTACTTTATTTTTAAATTTTCAGCTAAACTACTGTAATGGTACTGCGCATGGTCCATTTCTCTACATTTCCAATATAAGGGTTTGCCTTTCACAGCAGAAAATTAATTTTGACTCCAGGTGAAAATGTTAACAAGTGTGGAATTGTCCATTATTTTTCACTTTCCAGGAGAACCACATAGGCTAGGGCTTAAGGTTTTTTAAAAATGATAATGACCGATCACCTGCATGATACGCCTAATTGTGAGGTGCTCACCCAGTTTTTACCTTTTTAAAGATAGTCACAATTGTGGAACCCTATAGATGTTTTTTTTTTTTTTTTACTTTCACATTTAGCTTAATATTTACATAGTGATTTAGTTTATCTGAATTTAAATATGAGTTTGTATTAGTTTACATAAATTTAAAAACATTTAGAGAATAATATTACTTATAATATAGAATTTATGATTACCTGACATCTAGCAAAAAGAAGACAAATCATAAAAACAAATAAATCTTTTATCATATATATAATACTAATGTAACAAAAAAGAATCAAAGAATAGTGGAAAATAAAACCTTATAAGAACATCAATTAAATTAAAGAAGTAAAGTATTACAAAATGGCAATGTGTTGTCTTAAGCTTTAATAAAATAAAAGTAATGTAAAGGATAAGGAGTTCAAGTATTATAACTGACTATTATATATATGCTTTATTTAGGCTTTTTTCCGACATTTTTACAATGTTCTGCAATTGTGACTTATTAAAAAATCCTGTTATTTTTTCCATAGGTCTAACCATTATGGAGTAAAAAAAATGAAAACTAAAAGTAGATGCAAACTGTTACGTAATAGTGACTCTACTATAGGCCTTTTTTTCATGCACCGTGCAAAAACTTAAAATAATTACTAGAGCTATATAGATCTTACTGATGCAGATAAAGCAGAGTTCTTTTCAATGTGTCTGTTTATTTCTGGACTCTAGTCTTCAAACTGATTGGGAATTAATTGATTTAGTTCTTATTCATTGGACTTTTATAAATCTAGTATTGTGTTAAAAAGTTTTACAATGCCAGGCAACACAAATTTACATAAATCTACATTTAGAATTAAGATCTAAAATTCTAAATCCATTTAGATCTAGATCTAGCCTTATTTTCTAGATCTAGATGTGACCAGTTGTGTGTACTAGATCTGGATCTAGTAGAGAGAAATAATCTATTAAAGGTTAAATTTTTGATTCCTTGCATCTCTTTCAACACATCTGTTTAAAAAAAAAACTTCAAGGATCAGAACCCAGAATAAAAAGCTTTATCTTACATCAGCTAGGAAGTTTATATATTCAAAAGACTCAATGGCCCAACTTCTATACTAGAAACAAGTTCAATGACTTATAAGAATTATCTGTCTGAAAACAAATCTTTTAATTTTTCTTTAATTAGTGATTGTAGAGGATGCCAAAGCTTTCATTAGTGACTATGAAAGAAGGGTCTGAAAGAAGGAAATCTAATTTTTTTTTTTTAATGTGATAAAATATTTTCACTGTCTGCATACCTTGTAAAGAAATCTCCCATTAACAAAACTAGATGCCAACGAGCCAGTCAAGAAGACTATTGCATTTGGTTTAAGTTTAAATTCACTTATAGCATAAAGTCCTATTCTTTTGAAATAATTTCTGCTGGTGCTATTATGGAATCAGGAATAAAACTCTAGGGATGCATTATGAATGATCATAAAAGCATTGCCAAGTGATAAGAATGGCAACATTCTAAAATATTCTAAATATATGTAAATAGTTTGAAAAATGCACTGAATATTTCTTTATATTTAGAAAAATACTATTTTGCCCCTAAAAGTACACATTTCCAGGTCTGGGATTACACATTACAATTTTGCCATGTAGGCATCTCTGAATATTCATGTTTTTTTTGTTTGTTTTTTTCAACATTTGAAACTATTAAATTTTTTTTTAATTTTCAGGTTTTATACATTCTACAAATTCATCAAGACTATAGGAGCAGTACAGCTCATGTCAGCTCTCTATCACAGTTCACTCTCACACAGCCTTGTCTTAGTTTTGCAATTTTTGAAGCAGGCTTAAAAAAATTTAAACATGCCGAGGATGATTCTCATTTAGATGAAATTACTACCGGTAATTGAATTCTAATTATTTTTTTTTCTTTCAGAAATTGATTCTTTAAAATTTTATTCTTGAGTTACTCCTACCCAGTTAAAATGTAAGAAAAGCTATTTTAGTGATTACAGTGATTTACAGTAGATTTACAGTGTGATTCATAAGTCTCTGTCTCTAAAATTTTAATAAAACAACGGTAAGAACAAACCTTCAGTATCCAGTTATGAAACAATGAACAAAGAGTGGTATGTCACTGTTTTAAATCAAAGGCTGTTGTTATTTGGTGGAAATGATAATCAACATTGGTTCTGATGTTTTATTAGGCATCATCTTTTTTTATTGCTGCATTCTGAGCATCAAATGCTCATGCTCTCCCCATTTTAATGCTACCCTAACATACTTTTAGCCCTTGATTTTGAGTTTGTTACATTGAATTAGAACAGCCTTCTTATGTCAGTGTTCCATGCACAAACAATTACTTCTGGCTTGAGAATTCTAATTTTACTTTTTGAACTTTTCCTGTCACCACAACTTAAAAAAAGATTTACAGACAATCACTAACTTTACTTTGGCTTCAATATTTGAGTATTTCATAAGCCCTGTTTCTTTTTGTTGGATACCTTTTATTTTATTATCACTCTCTCACCCAGGAATTCAATTATCTTTTTTTTTACCTCCACCTTTTAACACACAAATTACCTGGTAATATAGTTATACCTACATTTCATTTTTTACAATAATTTCTTACAGTAACATGTATTTAGTCTATGTCAACTTTATATGACAAAAAAAAAAAAAAAAAGATTTTTTTATACAATGTCTACAAAAGAAAGTTTTGTGCCTATGAGAAATGTACACAAAAAATGTAAATAGTGCTTTAAAACAGAAAGTAACAACAGGTTAAATTTTCATATTTTTCATGCAAAACAAGTGAGAGAATTAGTGACAATAATAACAACATAAATATATTTATATACCCAGCAGTAAAGCTTGACTTGAGTCCAAAGGAGGAGTGCAGTATTTTTTGTTGCAAAACATTGAATTTTCTCTAGCCTACACTCAGTAATTTTAAGGTGACTTTCATCTTGCGCAGGCCAATACCACTCTTTACACTGTCATTCACAGTGGCACCAAAGTCTGAGAGGGCTGTGAACAACAAATAGTTCTAGCCTTTATTTTAGAGCTTTCTAAACTGGTTGCCATCCAAGGCAACAGAGCCCAGTCTGCCAAATGCCAATTTAAGATAGATTGTTGATTCTTCCCTCAGCACTTTTGGCCTGTAATTCCTTTCAGTCTTTTAAGTCTTTTTTATCAGCTTTGCAAGCCTTATCAATGTTTTTGAACATTGAGGACTTTTTGGCAGATGAATTATTTTAGCAAAATAAAGGACAGAAAAAACAGGAGTGCAACCAACAGGCATGATATTTAGCTAACCTTCTTATGCTGATAAAGACATTGGGTAAAGACACCTGACCTTTCTAGAGTTTTCACACAACTTAAGCAATATTAACACAAAAATCATATCAACAACCCTTTTGTATGGGCTTAAGTAGAGTTGTAGTTTTTGATGTAGTTCAAAGCATCTGATATTCTTGCTGAAAATATTGAAACCTGCCTGTGTGGACCACTTAGGGTCCTCTTCTGATTTTGTGTTTTCACATAATTTTAATTTATGCATTATATAATGTTTATAATGTATTTATACAATCATCTAGATGTTACATCTTACTAAGTTATGGTCTAATTTTGAAGGAGAACTTGGAGAAATTCATGAAGAAACTGATGCCCATAATGGAAGAGAGAATGCTATTATAGATGGAGAATTAAGCTCTGGTGTCCAATTAAAAATGTTTGGTGTTCACACCAAGTAAGTCAACACTTTTTTTTAGCAGTTTTTCTTTTTCAACGTACATTTTTTTTCACATTTTTCAAATATGCATGCTAATATTACAAGCCAAATTTGATCTAGAAATAAAATGTTGAAAAATATAACTAGCCATATTTAATCTAGACACATATTGCTTATAGAGCTCTTCAAGAATTGTTAATAAGATATCGTCCTGAGTCAAGTGCTCCAGTAGCTCATCCTGCTAGTGTTGGTTCAATATCCCTTGATGAATTGGGTTAGTTTGTTTTTTTTTAATTTTTTAATTTATACTGAACATACATTTTGTTTAGTAATGAGAGTTGCTTGGAATGTATGGGGATATTAATTTAGAACTTTTATAGCGTATAAATAATATATATTTTATAATAATAAGGCTTGTCTTCGAGTCCGAAGATTAGTGAGGAATACAGTATTTCTCGTGGCTGCGCAGCCCCAGCTGTGACCTACATATTTTGCCACATCCAGGGCAAGCAAAACCATTGTCCGCAGGTGGTCAATTTAGATTTTCTTTTCGTCGTCTGCGCTTGTCCTCGGCAGCAGATTTTTTTTTGGTCTCAAATGTGTATCTGTGGCCTTTGTGAGTGACTTCCAGCAGTCTCGTTCTGACGCCGCATGCAGCCAGGAGCTCTCTCCTATGTCAGCCAAGGAAAGTTGACGCCTAAGCTGGTCTTTGAAGTGTTTCTGTGGGCCGCCTCTGTTACGTCGACCACCTTTTAGCTCACCAAAAAAGACTGCCTTTGGCATACGTTCTTCTTCCATACGGGATACGTGCCCTGCCCAGTGTACCTGTCCATAAGAAGTCCCTCTATACTGTCCATACCGGCGTTCGCAAGGACATCGCTGTTTGTAGTGCGGTCCTGCCATCGTATGTCCATGATGGAGCGCAAGCATCTCTGGTGAAAGCGCTGAAGAAGTCTTAGCTGTTTTTTATATAGTGTCTATGTCTCAGAGCCATATAGAAGGGTTTAGAGAACCACCGCCTGGTAGGTAGACATTAATTTTTGTAGGTAGGCCGAGCAATTTGTTCTTCCAAACTCTCGCCTGGAGGCGTCCAAAAGTGCTACTGGCCCTGGCCAGACGGTTATCAACTTTCCTTTATAATTAACCAATAACTACTTGTGTTTAGAGTACTAGTGTACTTCTATGAGTGAAGGAGACCAATTATAGCAATGATTACCATGCTCTCTTAAATGTTTTACACATTTCAGTATATGTAAGTGTGGGTTCACAGGAGTAAGTCAAGCAAGTCGTGTGTATATATAGAGCTGATTTTTAAAGCATTTCTGTGGAGACACCTCTGTTTAAAGTGTTTGAGAAGCCTTTACAAATGTGCTCAGATAACTGCTGCTTGTTAGACACTGATATTTTTATGACAATCTGTTTCGACATACGCTTGCTGTCAATCAATTTTTGTTTATGCTGCCGCTTCAATAAAGAGAAAGAGAATGTTCCAGGATTTTCCCAATGGAATGTACTCAGCTCCAATGATCTCTGTGAATGGGTGTTTCTTTTTTGAGTATTAGTGAAGGATGGCATATACTTTTAAGAGAATTAGATAATCATCTGGTAAAGCTAGCAGTACCTTCAAACCAATGAATAATGATAAAATAATATAGCAATCTTTTAGTAAAGAAATATAAAAGCTACCAATTAAAGTGGTCTTCTTCTTCTTCTAATGTGATCTCAAAAATAAAATATCTAAAGAAAGGCTAAAATTTACAATGATTAAATTTGTTATTGTGTTGGTGCTTTCATACAAATAGGGTTGTATATGTAACCGTGACCTCCGTGACCTCAGGCCAAAAGACTGGTTTGTGACGTAGTAGGTCGGAGACCATTGTTTCTGATCATAACCAGAGCCTGGCTGCGTGTTAGCATTAGCGCTTAGGCGAAGTGTTGTAGTAAACTGTAACACAGCCAACGTGTAGTTGTTGTCCCGATGACTATAAACAGACGTATTATTAAAGTAGACTAATTACTATGTATTTACTATAGACACACTAAGTGATTGAAGACTGCCTTGCTGCGTGTTAGCATTAGCGCTTAGGCGAAGTGTTGTAAACTGTAACACAGCCAACATGTAGTTGTTGTCCTGATGACTATAAACAGACGTATTATTAAAGTAGACTAATTACTAGATCTAGACTTTATGTATTTATTTACTTAGTAGTCCCTTTAAACACTAATTGAAAACTGTCTACGTCTACGTATTATTATTAAACTAGACTAATTACTAGATCTAGGCTTAATGTTTTACTTAATATACACACTAAGGTGACTAAGTGATTGAAGACTGCCTTACTTATTATTAAAGTAGACTAATTACTAGATCTAGACATTATGTATTTATTTAATACACACACTAAGTGATTGAAGACTGCCTTCTGCGTGTTAGCATTAGAACTTAGGCGAAGTGTTGCAAACTGTAACACAGCCAACAAGTAGTTGTTATCCTGATGACTATAAACAGACGTATTATTTTAGTAGACTAATTACTATTATAGATCTAGACTTTATGTATTTACTTATATTATACACACTAAATGA
>JADKLZ010048747.1:0-15029 GCA_021533235.1 Biomphalaria straminea | reverse complement strand
GGAGATGTTCAGAAATAGTTGTAGATCTATTGGAGATGTTCAGAAATTGTGGAAGAAACAAAAAGATAACTTTCTGGTGTATTTGGTGAACACACTAAAGGAAATGTTTATGAACTATATTTTGTTAAAAGGTGTTCACTTTTTAGCTCTGAAGAAACACATTTTGTAAGCTCTTGTGTTATGTAGTACAAAAAAATTTCAATATGAAGTAAGCATTAGACTTTTACTCCATTGTATTGCAACGAACTTCACTTCTCAGGCCTTCTGCTCACACTGCTTAACATAAACACAACACATCTATGATCTAACTCAAGAACTTAACAACAAGAGCTTCAAAAACACAGTGGCGGTTTAATAACAAATACAACACCACAGCCAATAAACACAATTGGCTCCACTAACTACAAATGCTTAAACACAATGGAACTGTCTACCGAACACAAGTCTCTCCAGATCGTATAAGCTACATTTTCAAAAACTTATTCTAACACCAGTCCTTAATGCACGCTTGCTATCTGCTAGACTGCAACTCTAACTGTCCAACACACACTGTCAACACACTGCTCCTAGTCCGTCCAAGCTCTCGGCTCACATGCGCACAGCACAGGTCACACTAGGGACAGTCTTTGGTTGACCTGTGTGACTCCTCCCTAAGCCTGTATCAGTGGGTCTCACACACACATTTTAGTCCGCCACTGGAGATGTAACAGTATAGTTCGCCCATCGTGGTTCGTGATAATCATTTTTGTTATCCAGGAGGCTGAGGGTTTGCACTGAGGCTTTATGCCTCCACGTGTGGCTGGTGAGACCTTAGTGAGCCTGGAATGTTCGGCTGCACTCTGGGCACGTTATTCCAGCTGGAGCTAGTATTATTGGCCTTGCTTTTTTGCCTCTGACGCCCTTCTTCTGCCAGCGCTATTCTCTTGTCCTCTGTAATTCGTGCGCCAGTTTTCAAAGCTCGACGGCATGATCCTCCATCATGTGCTTGCGTCTCCTTGGTGGCAGGGTTAATGCTGAAAGGCATTCAGAGAAGCTTTGAGGGTTTCCATAAAGCGTTTTATTCGTCCACTTTGTAAGCACTTCCCTTCCCTTAATTGGCCATACATGAGTCGTTTAGGGATGCGGGGTCTTCCATTGTACAGATATGTCCTGTCCATCACAGCTGGGACTGCATCAGGATTGTGTGGATGCTTTGCAGATTTGCAGGCTTGCTCTTTGAAGGAATTCAGTATCGGGAATTTTTATCTTGCCGTTTAAAGTTCAATACTTTTCTGATTGGAAGTGGTTGGGTTTTTCGCATGTTTTCCAAAAGATGTTTGAGGTATAGAGTAATGTAGAAAGGATGACAGCTTGAGGGCCCCCATATCTTTTTCTCGTCTATTCCAACAATTTTAGACAATCATCCAATCCATAGGATGCATGGCCATGACTTATAAATTCTTTAAAACAAATGGGCAACTAACAGTGTAATAAAAAAGATTTGAAACGAATATCAGCTGCCACGCATTAAGTTATTGTTAAAATTATATCCCAGTTCTTTATCAGTTAGTTGGCAACAATGAAGGTCAAGTACATGTCCTTGACATTGTTAGGTTTATCGTGAAAATCTCCAATAGAGAAATAAGAAAGTGGAGATCTTGCAGGACCAATTAACAACTTTTAGGTCACGAGGTCTTTTCCTGTTTCAAAAAACAACTTTTCAATGTTGGTCTAGCTCAGTTTCTTTTACATAGATCTATGTTTATTGTGTTTCACAAGTAGTCACATTTTAAATCAAGTTAGATTCTTTAAAATAAGCTCACAAAGTTATAACTAGCTCATCCACTGCTATCGTAATCGTATAGGCATAGGATGCAGACTTTTTATAATGATGTTTTTTTACTGCACCGTGTCAGCCTGTGTGTGATAAATTGTAAATTTACCCCGCCTAGACTATTTTTAAATAGTTTATTTGTTCTCAGAATTTGATGTCTCTTACAGACATCGTGATAAACAAAAATATCAATGTGTTCATTTTCTTTGTTGTTTTTTTCTCGACTTTTTGTGTACTTAATTTTGTTAAATAATGATTATCTCTCTTTATCTTTTATACTTTTTAATATGTCTATGAAATGCCAAAGATTATATCATGAGATTTGTATGCTGACGAGTTGTGAATAGAAGTGACATACATTGATACGATTAAACTGTTGACTGGTGTAGGGTAGGCACTGTATTTTGTTTTTATTAATGAAAGTACTTAATAAGCTCAGACGTAATTACAAATGTGGCTGAACTTATTCAGGTGTCACCAAAACTGTTGAACTTGTTGATCTACATGTTGAGGCTTTCAATTCTTTTCTCTTCATGATCTTATCGTTATGCAAAAGCTATAGCTACCAAGGTAACGGAAAGTGTGGCACCAGTCAGTTCTCAGTTGTCTCATTAGATATGTAGACTGTAGATTTACCAATAGTCTGTCCAATTATATAAACCCCAAGCTGTGATTTTTTCTTTTCATAATAGTGTACAAATCTTAGATGTTTGTATTTATTATTAAATATTGTTGAGAAGTTTACATTTGAGATTTAAGAATTGTTTATAACTTGCTTAGATCACTATGGTCACTATGGTCACATCTCTTTTGTAGACGTGTGGGGAAGGAGGTGGTAATTGTTCCATTATCGTGTTGCCTTTAGGCACTAGTAAACAAAACTCAGCTCGAGTCGGGATTTGAACCCGAACCTCTTAATAGGTAACCACACATCCCACGTTTCAATTGGCATGATTTTTAGGAGGACCCTTTTCTTTTAGGAAGGTTTTATTAAAAAGGACCTTATGTTATAAATACATGCTTACGTATTTAGAAGCGATTTATATTTTTGAAGTAAGAATTATATAGTAGGCCTAGCTTTTTTTTAAAAAATCTATATCTCTATTTGTGAGACAGCGAAAGAAAAAATAAATTTAGAAATGCGATTGGATTATAGGCAACTCTTGTGTCCTGTTAATGTAAATGTGGGTCACTCTAATGAAGACATTCTATGAACTTAAAAGAAAATATTTTTGAAACCTGAAATAAGTAGAAACCTTACAGAATACATTTATACCTTCTTTTTGTTATGTAGGCTTACTGGAGAGTTAAATTTGGTTCAATAAAACATTCCTAATCTTGTGTTAGTGTTTCCTTTGACAATATTTTTATTTTTAAAGTACACTAGCCAGATATTAAGCCGGAATTATTATATACTGTTGTATCATATCATAACTCCCACACACTTTATTGTTTAATTTTCGAAACCATTGGAACATAAATGAGAGTAAATTGAAATAGTTAGTACCAAAGAAAGGAAAAAAATCATTTCAGCCTCTTTTTGATTGTAATACAAAGAAATCTGACAAAGATCAGGAGTTTGTTGTGTTTTAGCTATTCGTCTAACAATCATTTTTTATCCTCTTTTGAATAACATAAATATTGAAGAAAATTTAATATGCTATTATATTTCCAAGCCACTCATTGTAAATATTTATTGCTATTTTGACTTAATTAATTTTCTCATTCAAAGTAACAAAAGCTAAACTTGCAATACACATTTTCATTGTTTCCATTTGTGTCTACATAATAAAATCTAGTACAATACAACGGCAAGAATGTTAAAGTATTATGCACGTATCACTTGGCCTCTTATGGGGTTTCCCTTTTCATGCCGGTCGGAGTTAGATCTTAAAGCAATGTTTCTGAAACTATTGTAAGCTCTCAAGGCATTCTGAGCTTCAGAACTTCATACTCCTAAAATCTTCAACTTACTATTTCTTTCAGTCAGACGAACGCATGCCAACTAAAATTATAGCCTTGAACAAGAAAAAACGTTAAAAAAAAGTTTCTAAGAATTGTAATTGTATCAAATCAGTCATGTCATTAAATTTGCAACATATCTAGACAACAATAATAAATCTGTGCGATTTTAAATATTTTTACTATTTATATTTGTTTACCGCTATTTCATGCTTTAACTTGCCCAATATGCTATGATCTTATCACTGAACCAGTTGGGAAATGGTGGGGAGGGGGGGGGAGAAAGAACGGGATATCCGGGTGAATTTTATCATAATCGTTTATTAAATCATTTATACAAAAGGGGAACAAACTGAATTCGAACTCATGGCTCAAGGCTGCAGAAAGCCAACGTGCTAACCACTCTGCCAGTGAGGGGTGGTGAAGTAGTGAGTAGTGTAAATTTCAAAATTACTTTAAAGTGCTGACCTATAAAGGGGACTAGGCCTATTTCAGTTTATAGTATATAATTTAATCAAGTACAATTTCTTTTCCTTGTTCGAGATACAAAACGAAATAATTAATTAAACTAATTGTTAATTTTTAAAAAGTGATTCTTGTGTAGTCAGCTAAAAGAAATAATTGTTCAAAATTTCAGCTCGATCCGAGATCTGGTGTCAGAGAAATAACGTGTACAAACTTTTTACAAAGCATACAGACAGATAGAGTATGTTGATATAAGCTTTGTAAAACAAAAATGGCACAGAAATATGTGGTGGTGGAAACATAAATATATCTTTATCAGTAGAATTATATAATAGTTAATAACAGATTTCACAATCTATAATGACATTTATAGTTATAGAGTAAAAGGATAAGACCATATCAGTTTATAAATAAAATATTTATTTTCAGTTTCAAAAATGGTGTCTCTTTATTGAAACTTGCAAATGTTTTAATTTTATTTTCTACAAAATAATTTATAAATTTACAAATCTATCCTTTTTAAATGACAATGAGTAATACAGTATTAAAGTGAAAAAAACAACACCAATTTAAAATGAAATAGTTCTGTATAGTACAGCTCTTAGAATGTAATGCTTGTACCTAAACATGTATAGTAGACATTGAACAACCACTGCTAGCATTCAGATATCCATTGATATGTTTTATCTTTGACATACTGCATTAGAGTTTAAATTTCTTGTTTATAATGTACAAATTAGGTGTTTTTTTTCAAATCAGTGCATTTAAGGATGATAGTATGATAGGCCAGTCAACAATGATAGTATGATAGGCAAGTCAACAATGAGAGAAAGGCTAGTGAACAATGATAGTATGATAGGCTACTCAACAATATGATAGTATGATAGGCCAACAACCTAGGGAAGCAGAGGCCATGATGCTTTATATCTTCTTTACATTATTAGTTTTCCTTTAAGTTGTTTTAAGCAAGTTATGGTGTTCAGAGGATAATACAAACAAAAGATGCCTAAATATTTTTGAATCAACTATGGTACACACTAAAGAATATTTCTTTGAACAAATATTACTAGCTCTTGTCTTTACCAATACATTATATGAATTCACTCATTAATAGACTACATAACTTTTTGTTGGTGTTATTAGTACAAGAAAACTAATCAACAGACCAACAGACAATTAAAACATTGATACATCAATTAACATTTTTGGTATAATATGTGCTTTTAGATTATTTTTTATTAATGTTCAGAGTAGTATTTGTTTAAGACTCCATTTAATCAGATGTAGGTCACTTTACAATAAAGTTTCAGCAAAATGAAGAGTATGTACTTGATAATTATGGCCTTTAAAATCATTTAAATTTGTTAATGATTAAAAAAATAATACTTATCCAGCACAAAAACCTGCACTAAAACCAAAATCTGTTTTGATTTGGAAACACTTTTATTAAAGATTGTGGTTACATAAAATAAACTTTTACGTTCACTTTTAGAAGAGCTTTTCTGTTTATTTAGTTATATAGGTTTATAGGTTACAATTGTTTTCTATAGCACAATGAAGAGTGCACAATACATGTAGTTTGAAATTTGGTCAAAATGAGGTAAGGGAGAGAAGATAAAAAGTTATTCTAATGGGAAAAGTTTTTTTCCAATTTGACTGGCCTTCCCTTGTGCAATCATGTGCATTTTTCATTTTGAGATAGAGAGCCTTTAAGTTTGTATGAAGAAATAAAACTTGTGGAAAAAAAAATAGGAATGAAAACAAAGGTTAATTGAATGATACAAGTAAATGCAATTTTATCTTGAAATTTGAACAGGTGAAACTTCAGTAACAGAAACAAAAATTGTGAATTTCATGGAACTAGACTCTTACTATAAAAATAGCTCCAAACACTCAAAATATAATCATTTTCCCCATATATTACAAACAAACAGTACAATATGACAAACATTACCTCAAAAATATTTGAAATCATCAAATATCTATAAATTAAGAAAAGTAAAAACCAAGGAGAAACTTATATGATGCTACTAATCTCATCAGCACAATACATTTGGAAAATAGTTTACAATATCAGTATTAGGTATATACTCACAGAAATGTAGTTAATAATTTTATGAAGCAGCGGGACTGATTGTCAATTAATCAAATGTTTGTTTCGACAAAACCATGAGGAGATATACATAAATGTAAGAACAATTTTTTTTTACTCCTACAAATACTGTACATGATTATTATGTTCTTAAAGTTTGTATTAGACCAAAGAAAATCAATAATCAGAAAAGGATAGAACTTACCTGTTATAAATAAAAACTTGTTTATGGCAATAATAATGAGACCTAAAAACTTACTATAATTCTCATCCAATCTTTAATTACTTTTAAGAATTATTTTAGAATTAATCCTTATACTAAATCTTAGGCTATATATATATATATATATATATATATATATTCATACACAAATTAAGATTGAACATGAACTTTGGTTCACTTATGTTCTAATTATTTAGCTTTTTGGTATCATAAAATATTCAAGTGTAAGTCACCATATATCTACCATATTCAACAGCTTAATGAAGTATTCTTACATTTATCTATTAAATCACCAACAATAGAGGATGTTATTGTAATAAAATGTGAGAACTATTGGTTTCTTTCTATGTCCTAGTGTTTTAATATAACTGTGAAAGTAAAATAGAAAGATAATAAAAGCTAAGTGAAACATTCAAAATAAATGATTAGAAATGGTTTTACTTCAAGTGAGTAGCTCAAGTAATGTGCTTAGATGCAAGAAGTTACCCTGCCAGTGTCAGCAAAGTGTACATTCAAAGTGATTATTCAATGAAACATTAAAGCTAATCCCAACACCCGTAGTATAGGCAGTCAGGTAGTGTAGGCATTCACAATACCAAAGTGTTCAACTTTTTAGCTTTTAAGATTTCCCTTCCAACCCAAAAAAAATAAAAAATAAATTGCAATATCTCTTGCGAAGTTATGCATTTTGTTTATGAAACACAACTGAACAACCTCAGTTATGTCATCAGAAATTCAAAATGTTTCAAATTTGTAATCAGATATCATTTTATGTGAGAGCAACTGGAATGTTTGAACATTGAGTCAGCCCTAATACTGACACTGAGATTCAACATTACTATGTTGATACTTGGAAATAATTTTAAACAAAAGATAAGCAAAAATACATATGACATATTGTCATTTGGTTACAATCTGCTTTTTTTACTAAAACAAGGAGAGCAATGATATTGAAGATATTTATTTCTCCTATAATACAAAATTTGTAAACAACTTCTGTTCAAGCTGTTTTTATCTTGAAATTTAGCCAATAAGTTTAGGGTAGATAACCAATGTCTAACTGTCACAGTTAAAATCTAGTTTTAGTAATGTTATACCCCTCTGATACTTACATTAAAAAAAAATTCAATATTGACAACAAAACTTAATGTTGACAGTTTACAAGATGCATTTTGAGAGTTTAACATTTTTAACTTTCATGTAATATTATGTATACAAATGCTAATCCTGCAGAGTATGCTTCACAAGACATATATCTTGAACAATAATTATCATACATTTTATATAATGAATAATTCAAATAAAAGAAACAAAATATACCAAACTTCTGATGTTCTGTTGTGAAGTTATCCTCTCTTTATATCATGATACAAAAATAAAAAGTACCTACATTAACAAAACAAAACCATTTCTTACACTACATATCACAAGCATAAATAACCTGAAGGTTTAATCTCAATTTCTATACAAAATTCTAAAAACATAACTTGTACTTTAGGTTGTAAAGAAGTATTAGATGAAACAAAATAAAAAGAATTAATTAATTAAGTTGATGATATAATGAATTGTAGTATATTTATAATTTATTTCATTTGCATCAGAGTGACTTTGTTTCCTAAAGCAACTAAAGTGAGTTCTTAAAGGTACATCAAATAATTATTCTACAATTCAATTTTTACCCATTTTAATTAACACTTTATGATTACAGAAATCAGAATTGGTAAACTAACGAAATAAAAAATTACAGAACGGTATGAAATAAATCTTTCAAATGTAGGAAGTAACCAGACTAATTACAGCTCTTAAATTATCATACAAACCTTAAAACATACATTTCTACATTTGCAAAATTAGCTTTTAAAAGTTTTACAATAGGGCAATGAAATTCTATTTATATATGTATAAACCTATATATTTATTATTATTTTTTACAAAGAACAATAACATGTTATGATAATATCACACCAAGTATAACACAGTAAATAATTCCTTGTATCCGATAACATCACATTGTAGCCAAATTATTGCCTAAACAAAATAGTGGCAACATTAGATAGTTAAGGCACAACTATTGTGCATAATAAAAGAATGTTGCTTATGGTGCGTTGACACAAGGTACATACAACAAGGATCTCATTCATCATTCAATGTCATAAAACTTATAGAAACAAAAAACACTACCAGAACATGGCCTATATAGTAGGAAGTGTGCATTTTACAAACAAAATAACAACACAAAAATTATGCTTAGGCAACTATTAGATCAAATTATTAATGAACCTCACAGTTTAATTTGTGTAACATTTTGTAAGCTAAAGGTGCTTTTAGAAAACAGAACAGAAATAAAACAGAAAAACATTAAATGAGAAGATATTGCTAAGTATATATATAAAAAATTATCGAAATAATGTGAAACAAATTTTAACCTAACAAATGCCAACTATGAACAAGTGCTATAATGTCCCTCTTAAAACTATTCTTGTGGTTTGGGATGAAATTAACATAATATAAATAAAATGTTTGGAAATAAGTGAATTAATATTATGTAACATTGTCTAAATTCAGACAACATGACTTACAACTTATAGCTGAAAGATAGTCTTTGCTTTCAAATAAAAAAAGGATTAAAATACTTATTTTAAGTCTTGGCAAATCTTAACTTATTTTACTGTTTCAAATGAAAAAACAACAACATTAATTTTAACTTATAAGGTTTGTTAAACATAGAGTTAACTTATACTAAAGTGTAACACTAAAATTAACATACTTTTTTTTTCACAAAAATTATATAGCATGCTTGTAGTGAAACATTTTGTTTTTCGGATCATTCATTTGAAACATACTAAAATATTTATGATAGAAAACTCAGACTGTGAAACAGTTCAATAACTTATTTCTGCAAAACATTTTGAATCATGACAATGAAATATGTTCCTCTGTTTTCATTGCAGCTCAAACCTAAGCAGTGGCTACACAAACATACAAACTAGAAATACAAAATTCATGCAGAATGAAACTTCTTTTGTCTTATCAATAAATCAGCAGTGAATATTCTTTCTGTAATCTTCAAACTCCAGCACATCACAAAAAAAAAACCCAGTTTACAACAAAAGTTGAAGTCATTGAAGAAAAGTGTAAGTCAGTCTCAAACAAAGACCATACAATTATGTAGGAAATGTATAAACAGCCCTAACAGATGGGGCCAACATCAAAAATCTTTATCCCATCCAGAGAGGTCATCAGGAGGTGGTATATCTTCATCTTCAGGGTAATCATCAAAGTTAGAAGTGTCTGTAGGAGATTTCACCTGCAGAAAAAACACATAAAATATAAAAATACTTGTTTAAAAATGAAGCTTATACTGAGTGAAATTGCTTCAATTACTTTGAATCAATAATGTGAATTAATTTTTTGTAAATCTAGACTTACAATAATAAATTAGTGCCAACAGAAAATATTTCTAATACTTGTTTTTGTTTAACACAACTTTCTTGCTTATAACATAGTCAGTGTGCTATGGCCCAATTAATTTAGTAGATCAGTTGGATAAAGGGGAGGGGGGATGAGGTATCAGGGAGGTTTCTGTGCTGCACTTATAGAAGAAATAAAAAGTTGTTTGAGACTCCAAGATGGAGAGCTGACTTGTTAACCACTGAGCAATCCAAGTACTTATAAAAAAAGATTTATAGCAATTTTAAAAATGTTAACAAACAACCTAGTTCTCTACACAAGGATTATCTCCCCTTTGCTTGGTAGGCCCTACTGTCTCCATATAAAACAAAATTAATTAATTATAACCAATTGATGAACTAATTGGTTGTTTTTTTCCTTTTCTCATGTGTGTTATTGACAACGAAAAATTATGCAAACTTTCACATTGATTAGAGAATGAGTGTGTGAGAGATAGCATGTGCAATATTACACCCAGACAGACAGACTGTATTGTTAAAAGTTTTGTAAAAAGATCTTAAAAATTTAAAGGGTGCTTAACAGTCTATGGATCTTCTGGTATAAATCTTTAATGACGCTTTTAACAAATTTAAAAATGGAAAAAATGTTTGTTTTTTTGTAAAAATAAAAGCATTATTTATTTAAATGAATTTTATCAACTAAATAAATTCTACATGTTTTGAGCAAAAATTTGATTAAAAAAATTCACAACTGTTCTGATCATCTTTCAATAAGGCAAATTTCCTCCAAATAAATAATTTTCTCAACTAGCAACTATTGATCAGTTTCATCTTACTGAAGGAACTATTGGTGCCTTAAGTGTCCTGTTTCTGAGTCCATCCCAGTTAAAACTGTCAAACCACATATGTTTTTGAATTTCACGAATTCCTCCTTTGCCATAGCCAAGTCGTTCCATGGGATTATCACTGCATTGGAAGAGGAGAATAAAAAATGATATCATAACACCAGTTTAAATTTATTTTTTAATATAATACTAAAGTTGTAATATGCTAGACTATACATATTTAGCTGAGAAATAGCTGATTAGCTCATTATTTTCTGGAAAAATAGAAAAAAAAATTTATTTGAGCCTATCTATTAATCTATTTTCAACTTTTTTTGTTTTTTTATGTAATCATTTTATTTCAACATTATTACCGGCATAGTTTTTTAATGAGGCTGGCAGCATTTTTATTCACTTTTCTTGGAATGTCCACAGCATCAATACCCTTTAAAATTAAATTGTAAGTCTTCATTGGGTCTGGTCCAGCAAATGGTGGGCTGAGAAATAAAGAAAATTCGCTCAATAAAAATTATTTAAAAACACTCACCAAATGCTTTTACATGCATACACATTTTTTTATATAGAAAAAACAAGTTAAGCTTAGAGAGATTTCTAAAGCAGAATTATAAACTGTGTGTAATTCATGAATAAATAAACTTACAATCTAAACGATAAGAATGTTTATCAATGTGAAATATTTTCATATTTGTTTAACTTATAAATATTGTCTCACAATCAATCTAAGTGCTAAAGAAAACATCTTTATTAAATGTAAGGGAAAAAAAAAGAAAGGCTTTAATAAAAATTTGTGAAGGACAAGTTACCTGAAATATATTTCTTAAATTAACAAACCAGCAAAAACTTCTAGTTACACAGAAATATCTTTATTGTACCTGCCAGTCAGAAGCTCAAACATAAGGATCCCAAGGGACCAATAATCTGCTGAAATGTCATGACCTTTATTGAGAATTATTTCTGGTGCTACGTATTCTGGAGTTCCACAAAATGTCCATGTCTTTCTGCCATGTCCAACTTTTTTAGCAAACCCAAAGTCTACCTAAATGAAACATGATGACTTTTACAATGCAATTCTAAAATTATATACATTTAACAAAGTATATTTTTAATTTAAAGACATTTCTTAAAAAAATTAAATTGGAATTGTAAATTGAAGTTGCAGTTTGTCTTAGCTTAGCACCAAGAAACCTTTTTGTACTTTTATATGTAAATTCAATTCTCTTTCTTTTCATCAATTCAGTATGCATATTCTAGTATACTTGTCTGGGTTTCAAATATTGTTGGTTTTGTGCTCGAGAATTTGAACAAATTTAATAAACATTACAAATATGTTTAATAAAAGAAATAATTTGAAACTCCATGATAGCATTAATATATAATAAAAAATACATATTTGGATTTTGAGTCCAAGTCACAGGTATATCATAAATAAGTAGTGTTTGTTCTAATTTTTAAAATTTCTCTTAAAAACTAGCAGCAACATCAGAAAGAAGTTTATAGCTATACTCCTATTTTTGTGAGTAAGTTATCTTTTTTTTTCTGAACTAGTGCAATGTCTTGAATTGTTTTGTTTATTATTCTATGTACAATTAATGCAGCTAGCTGCAGATATTTCTTTTATTCCTGCAATATTATTATTATTCTTGTTGCTTGAGGAAAACATGAATTTGAATAATACCTGCAGATTAGAACCATTTATGCGAACGGTTTATACCTGTTATGTACTTATTGATGAAACAAACTAAAAGAACAAACATTTTAGTACTTTAAGTTCTATGAAACACTTCAGGAAAGTAATAATGGTCTTTAAAATGTTAGATATAAAAAAAATCATTGATTAATTATGTGGTTTGGGTGAGACAAGATTCAAATTTCCTACTCATAAAGTACGATGGAATTTACCACAATGTATTGTGTATTCTAGTGACTTGAACTAGTCTCTAGATTTTTTACTTTCAATAAGTCAATATTTTTTTATCATTTTTAAACAACCTAAATAGTATTTTGCTAACAATTAATTCTTTTTTGAGTCTCCAGACTAAAATGTTTTCCAGTCCAAATACATTATGTTATTTAAAATTAATAAAGGTTTTGAAATTCCTATTTCCAGATGCTTTATTTGGTTTGAAATGAGTTCAGATTGGGGAGCTATTGTTTCCTTGTGCTGAGACAAATTATGTACCTAATTTTTAAGCATCATGGTATGCTTTATTTTTTTATCCTTGCTTAGGTTGAGCTGACAAGATTGTTAACAAAATATAATTTGAATATTTCCTTACCAGTTTGATATAGCCAGAGGAATCTAACAATAAATTCTCAGGTTTCAAATCTCTATATACAATGCCCCGACTGTGCAGATAAACAAATGCTTCCACAACACAAGCTGTGTAGAAGCGAGTTGTGTTGTCATCAAAAGATTGTCTGTCAAAAATAAAGTCAAATGCAGAATATATTTAAGACATAATGATTTTTCAAAAATACCGGTATTATCTAATCTAACATATATGCATGACAAAAAACTGGCAATAAGTATCTATATGCCCATGACAAATGTTTCAGTAGTATATTGAAATAATATAGAATGTAACATGCAATAAACATCCAGAGAAACTAGTTAAGGAGTGAAATGATAAAAAGTAGATGATGCAATGATGCTCTCTGAAAGTTACTAAAATATTAAAAATATTGTCTCACTAAAAATAAATTGTAGGTTGTTTATAGTTTGTTTAATAATTTTAATGTTTTGATTCATTAAGATGTAAATTTTAAAACCAAAAACAATATATTAGAAACATATATTTCATATCATATATAAAATATCAGCAAAATGTATAGGAAGTGACATACTTATCTCGTAATACAGTCCAAAGTTCACCACCTAGACAGGCTTCTAGCATCATATAAAGAAACTTCCTATCTTTAAAAGTCTTGTACAGTCTAAAGAAAATTAAAAAAATGTTTTTTTTTCTTAGAAATATTATAATGCAATGCACAGCTAAATTGGAACAAAATTAATTAGATTAGATTAAGGTAAGACATACAATTTTGCTCATTAATAGAACTTGTAAATATGATGAATCTATGGTTTGTAATGTGTAAACCTAATAAAGTACTCAGAAAACATAAATATAAAGGTGCATTTCCTATTTCATATGTTATGGTCAATGTATATAAGTTCTTTTTTCCTAATGCTATTAGAGCATGGAACAGGTTGCTAGGAAAGACTTAGTAAAGTGTAACATGTATGACTAGGTTGATATACTACACACTGGATTGGACCTAAAGATCTTTTTTTTATTGAATGAATGTCTACAACTTAAAAAATAATATACTGTAATAGATAACATGAAATACCGATGTTTTTTTCCCTCCCTCTGCTGACATTTATTTCAATAACAGATTAGTTACTACATTGACTCTGCGACACCTAGGCGTAATGAAGTGTGTGTAGTAAAAAAAAACAGAAAGTGCATGGCACTTTCACCTATTCAGTACTAGTGGATGTATAATTGTTATAGAAAGTATCTAGGTCTTACTGACTTTGATCTAAGCTAAAACTTGTTGTAAGGGACAATGGATGATCAATTTGATTATGCGATTGGCAATAAATTCTCAAGTGAACATTCAAAGGCATTCAGAGAATAGTCAGAATTTTTTAAAATGACCACTAGACACAACCTGTGAACTAGACACAACCTGTGAACTAGACACAACCTGTGAACTAGACACAACCAGTCAGTTAGACACAACCTGTCAGTTGGACACAACCTGTGAACTAAACACAACCTGTGAACTAGACACAACCTGTGAACTAAACACAACCTGTCAGTTATACACAACCTGTGAACTAAACACAACCTGTGAACTAAACACAACCTGTGAACTAGACACAACCTGTGAACTAGACACAACCTGTGAACTAGACACAACCTGTGAACTAGATACAACATTTGATTTATTAATTCTAAAATTCTATTTAATGACAAATTCATCAATTGATCACCATCTGTAGACATTAATGGGGGAAAAAAGAAACAAAGAATAAAATAATTGCATGCAAACAACAAAATGCAAACCTTGACTGGATTTAAAAAGTTGTTACAAGTTTGGTGTCAGAAACAAAAAAGAAATTAATTCAATGCATTTTGATCTACAATGTCTTATGTACATTAGGAAATCTAAAACAATGTATAATAATAAAGAAAGAAAAGAGAAAGAAAGA
>JADKLZ010048732.1:6003-16156 GCA_021533235.1 Biomphalaria straminea | reverse complement strand
GCTAATGTCTTTGAAGGCATCGCGTTATAATGTCATCAGTGGATCTTGAAAGGAGGTCATTTGCAATGTTGTGACAGAATGTCATTTACACAGCATCGTGACCAAATGACACTTGCACGCAGGAAGATGAAAAAACTGTACAGCATGGAAGACAGGATGTCATCCACAGCAACGCAACAAAATGTCATTCATTCAAATGATCATACAGAAAAAGTCAAGCCTTTTATTTTTTCTGACACCAAAGTTTTCTCAATTATTCCACATTGCAAGCTTTTTTTTTTTTTTTCATTTTTCTCACAATGGCTCCTCATCCGGCACTCTTCATCTTTTCCCAAAGTCTCTCCATTCTTTAGCCTTCACATAATCATATTAAGTGGGGTTACCGTTTGATTCGGTTGAGCCCCCCCCCTTTTCACCATGCCCTGTGGGGCTCTGTGACAAAACACGTTTTCATTCACCTAGTGCCGAAAAACAAAAAAAAAAAAACCAACTTTTGACTCTTCAAGAGGAGCGTACTCTTGTGTTTTTTTCTCTTTCTTTCAATTGATGAAGTTGCCTCCCTTTTTTATTTCTAGCGATCTTGACCATTGACCATACCACTTTCATTTATTTATGACTATAGATATTTTGTAGTTGGCATTGCTATTTTCTTCTCTATTTTTGTTTGTTAGCTTTAGCATTAATTTCTTACTTTCTGTTTGTAAATGAAATCAAAAGGAAAGTGTTTCTAAAAAAAAAAAAAAGCAAAGAGAATCCCGTGAGAAGGGCTTTAACACAATATTGTATTTCAAAAGTCTAATCGTTGATGTCTCCCTCATAATGTCTAGCAGTATAGTACAGAGGTTGAAAAACTTCGGATCACATGAGGTCTGCTAGAACAGTTCTCAAAACTTTTTGACCCGTGGACCCCTTTATATAGTTAAAATTTACCCAAGGACCCCTAAGGGAAAAAGCAACACATCTGCATGGTTTATAAGTTACAAATCTTATATAATACAGACGTTACTTCAAAAAAGAAGATGATTACGTCCTACGCGTCATGCATTCAGTCTTGCATATTTACCAGTGACTTAAATTCTGCCAAGTCACTGGTTTTCCTGGCTAGCTCAGGCAAACCATTCCATGCTCTAATGGCACTAGGGAAGAAAGAGCATTTGTACAGATTTGTCCTAGCATATGGGATGAGGAATGTGCCTTTATCTTTGTGTCTTTCTGAGTATTTTATTAAGTTTTGTTGTTGTATTTGGAGATTATGGTTCAGTGTTTTGTGTATAATTGCTACTTTACTCTTAAGTCTTCTATCCTGAAGGCTTTCTAAATTTAGTGATTTTACTAAAGGTGTTACTCTAGTGAAATGTGAATATTCGTTTGTTATGAATCGTACTGCTCTATTTTGTGTCTGTTCTAGTTTCTTAATGTTTTCTTGAGTTGAGGGGTCCCAAACAGAGGATGCATATTCTATTATTGGCCTAACCAAGGTTAAATAGCATTTTAGTTTTATGTTCTTATTTGATTTATAGAAATTTCTTTTAATAAACCCTAATGCTTTGTTTGATTTTTTTATAGTTTCATCAATATGGGGATTCCATGACAGTTTTTCATTTATTATAACACCTAGGTATTTTGCGTTTTTAGCCTGTGTTACTGGTTTACCATGAATAAGATAAGTGGAATTAATTTGTTTTAGTTTTTTTGTTACTCTTAATAACTGACATTTTTCTGGGTGGAAAGACATGCTCCAATTTGATTCCCATTTCTGTAATTCATCTAATTCTCTTTGTAAAATTTATGTATCTTGTGTTGTTTTTATTGTCCTATATATTATGCAATCATCTGCAAATAATCTAACTTTTGTTCCTGAACTAATGCAATTTGGTAAATCGTTTATGTAAATTAGAAATAGTAGTGGACCTAAGACTGTTCCTTGGGGTACACCTGAGTTTACTGTTATTGGTGTTGATTTAGAACCATCTATTATTACAGTTTGTTCTCTTCCTATCAGAAAATCAAATGTAAAGAAACAACAACAAACTATTTATTGAAGGAGTGTTTTGAGGTTATAACTCCGTTTAAATGTAAGACGGTAATGTTTATGAGACTTAACGTACGTAGTAAAGTTCCCCTTTCAGATCTTGTGGTCTATAAGGCAGATGATGTTAAGGTCATCTGTTTCTGTGGCACACGGTTAACGAGAAGTCATGTGGCCAGCACAATTTTCCCCAACTAATATCATGTGCCCATTACAGCTGGTTGGAATCAGAGGCGCCCGAAGATCCTGAAATTAAAAAAATCCCAGTGTTCACTAGGATTCGAACCCGGGACCGCTCAGCTACCGTGCTTCTCAGTACATATTGATATCCGGCGTAATGTTTGTGAGTAGCAACCGCAAATCTTCTCAAGCGCAAATTTCGAGTCGGTTTCTTTTATTAGTGCTGAAGCTCATTACGACAATGAACTCTTGTTGAACTAAGTAACAAGACGAGAATGCAGTCGACAATTTCTGTTCAAAGACTCATAATACATAACACGTATGTAAAATTGAAATCTGGTTTGGTTACCGCAGAATTTGTGGTATCTTTGTTTTTTGTATGAATTCATGTGTGAATAGGATCTGAGTTTGTCAAGACACACAAAAGGGCTAAATACACAGTCGTTCATATCCAATTGAAGAACGTCTTCCAATTTTTGATTTAAGTCAACATTGAAATTGATAGCATCTTACGCAATAGAAAATTTAATCTGTAATAAGGGGAGGGTAAATTATCATTTAAATTATTTGTTCGGAGAAATGAGTTATAGAGAAATGTTATTTTAATTTTATACTATTTTCGTATTTCTTCGCACCCCATATGCTGGTCTCGCGGACCCCTGGTGGACCCCTGGTGGACCCCTGGTGGTCCGCGTAACACTGTTGGAGGACCACTATACTAGATTTACTGTTGCGGCATCTTATCTTATTTTATATGTTACTTCAAAAAAAGAAGAAGATTACGTTCTATCATTATGTTTTCACGATAGAAAATAGAATGATTACTTCCCATTTATTTTATTAATCGCGGAGATCGCTAAACCATGGTCTGTGTCTGATCTAAATACTTAATTTAATCCAACTAATACATTGAAACACATAATCATGTTTCGCTTTCAAGTAGGACCTCAAAACAAAGATGTGACAAGTATCGATCAATGATTAACACAGAAAGAAAAAAAAACATTTATGTTAGCAGCAGCAGAGACGTCACTTCTGAACAGCCCCCTGTAGTTTCTTCAATGATAAATATTTGTTCCATGTCTCTTCTATTTGTCTTCAAGTCCGACACATACCCCACCCCTTTATTTTTTTTTGGAACATATTGGCTTTACAGGAGATAGGGAGGGGTATGATGGGAGAGGGGGGGAGAGAAAATATGTTGTCAAAAAGAAGCTTGCTTCCTAAATTCCAGGCACGAACTCTGCACGAGACGTCTGGTGCTGCACAGGAAGAGCCACTGGAAAGTTGCGTGCTCCCGTTCAAATCGTTGCTAGGCGCTTGTAATATTTGTTTTCATTTCAATATGAGATAATTGGAAAATTGAAAAGATTGTAAAAATAGATATTTTTTTGATTGTATTTGTTGCATTATGTATTACATCAGTACTTCTCAAACTGTTACCGCCCCCTCTCCCAACCAACCAAGACGAAATAAATTTCGCTGTCTCCTCCCCCCCCCCCCCCATCAACCCGAGCATCTGGGAGAAAGTAGAAGCCTCTTACAGTTGTGTCTCGGGTAGGGAGGGTTAATAATGTAATAAATAATGTCATTAAAAATGTAATAAAAAAGAAAAGTAAATTAGAGATGTAATAAAATAACGAATCTTCCATTTTTTTCTTTACATTTTTAGATTTACAATATTTTGTTCTTTAAATTTATAGATTTACACTATTTTTTTCTTTACATTTATATATTCACAATATTTTGTAATCCAAATTGATGTAATCATTTATACTCTTGAGCGAGCAATTCTTGTATACATATATATTTATTTATATATAAATTTTATTTCGAAAACGGCTCTAACGATTTTCTTTAAAATTTCAAGGTATGTGAGTATTAGTGAGAAAAAAATTCTGAACTCATTGGCCACATCGGGAAAACTCGAGTTCGACCGTTATTTCGATATGAAAATGTCTCAATGTTGTAAAATTAATATTGGTTAGAATAATTTATGAATGAAAGTTTTCCATGACGTAAACGGGAAAAAACGCTGCTTACGTCACTAGGCTTACCGTAGTACAATGCAAACAAGAACGAATCAATAGACCTAATAAACATTTGCGCACCATCTTATTGAAGATTGATTTATTATAGAACTATGGATGGAAAGTAATGAAATTAAATGTACCGATGTATGATTAGTTATTGCGTTTTAAGTAGTTAATAAATTGTTTACACCTAAATTGCGTAGGGCGGTGTAGATACCGTTTACTTTGTTATTTATTTTGCTGGTGATCTCCAGCTGTCTCGTTCTGAGGCCGCATGCAACCAGGTGCTCTCTTCTATGTCAATTGTCAGCTAAAACAAGTTGGCGCCTAAGCTGGTCTTTTAAGTATTTCGGTGTTACGCCGACCACTTTTTTAGCTCATCTGGGGTTGCGTAGCCACGGGAAATACTGCATTTCTCACTAATCTTCGGATTTGATGTCAAGTCTTATTATAATTATTATTTAGCTGGTAAAATTATGACCATGTGTTCATGCTTCAGTGTGTAATGTCCCGTACCAAAACAAAGGAAATGGTGATTACACAGCTGCCCTACTCCTTCTTGCTCACACTGAACAAGATATCTAGCTAGCGGTCAACGAGTTTGCGTACGCTGCAGCCACTTTTGATTTAACTATAAACCTCACTAAAAAACTTGGGGTTACCGTTAGGGCGTGGTGAAGAAAGGCCCAGGAGATATCTGGAGGGATTTGTAAAAGCAGGCTATATCCTTCCATGGGCTGTAGAACCAGTAGCAGTAGTATATAACCTTTCTTAGTATAAATTATTTAACCGAGCAAGGCTCGACCACCTGATATTCAATGATAATTGCATCTAGCAGTTTTTTTGTTGAATGTCTTTTATAGTTAAATTTTTTATAAAGCGCTTGGTTAACTAAATTTCTGTTACTGAGGATAGTGTTTGAGATATATCAGATTTCCTCCTCCAGTCAGCAAGGGGATCTGGGGGGGAGAGCTGTACCCAAACGGGTACGGAACGGAGCAAGGTAGCCAAGAGATTTAATGCGTTCCGCCCTTCAAAAAAAAATATATTGGAGATGTAAAATGTTTTCCCTCCAACCAGCAAGCAATCAGTTATGGGGAGAGCGCTGAAGATTCTCGATCGCAGCTCCGGCGCAACGCGTTTTCTTCTGAGCTTAGTGAATGTTTACATAATTGTCTTAGAAATGCATAAAAAATGTTCACTCAGGGATCAAGTCCTCAAGGGAACTAATTCAATTTATACCAACACATCTGTTAAGTACGATTTCTTTCCCTTGTTCAAGATACCAAACAGATTAATTAATTAACTAATTGTTGTTTTTGTTTTATTTAGTCTTGTCTTGTCAGGTAAAATAAATAATTGTGCAAAATTTCAGCTAGATCTGAGATTGGGTATGAGAGAAACAACGTGGTACTAACTTTTTACCAGACAGACAGAGTTGAAATAGGCTTAGAAAAGATATCCCGTATCTATCTGTAGAAGTTTCGATGTAATAAGCCAACAATAAGACTGACAGTACGATGTAATTTAAAGGTACCCAAACTGTGAAATAAAATGTATGCCTATCTCTCTCTTGCATAGCCTTGTGAAATGATTTTTCTAAAAGACAAAATGAATCCCTGAAGCATTCTTTAAATATTCTGTTAATATTTTTTTAGCTGGACAGCGCATTCGATCACACAACAATTATCAAGGTCGTGACCTGAAGCTTCGCTGAACATCTAGAACGCTTTAACCAAACTCTGGACCGAACGGACAGTTGATCGTGACGCATTTGTGTTATTAGTACAGGTTAATACCAAGATCTTCATATAGAGGTTTAAAATTGTTTGGAAATAATATGGCAGATATTAAGGTGAGAAAGTTCATAAAGCAGAAGGCTAGAATC
This sequence comes from Biomphalaria straminea, assembly GCA_021533235.1. Lineage (NCBI taxonomy): Eukaryota > Metazoa > Mollusca > Gastropoda > Planorbidae > Biomphalaria > Biomphalaria straminea. The sequence continues at coordinate 10,026 of JADKLZ010048732.1, read as the reverse complement.
CACATTTCTTTTTCTGACATTTTTCGCTTGTGGTGGTGGGTGAAAACTTAATTCAAAATATTCCGAAAAACAGGAGCATGTTTTTCAAACCTTAAGACCAGAATGTTCCAGACTGTTCCAATAGACAAACGTCTGCTGTCCATGGAAGCCGTTCTTGTTTGGTTAATCTTTGCCCCTTACCCCAAACCCCTTTAACCAACATTCCGCCCTTTTAAAAAAAAAAACCATCTCGGGACAAATTTGCAAAATGTCACGTGCTACACTTCCATTGATCTGATTGGTTGAGCTCGCGGTGTTAAAATTTGCCTTGGAAAAATAATCAGTGTCCAATATTTTCCAGCTAATTTTTTCCCCCCAAGCTTGTTTCGGAATTGAATTTTCCAACTTCACCCTCGGCACTGCTCGGCTGATCGATTTCTTAAGAAATATGGTCATAAAAAAAAAGAGCGGGAAAAGGACGTAACGAAGCAAAATGAACAACAGCAGACGACGGAAAATAAATTGTTGAGAATGAGCGTTGTCGATGCGAGTTTTCGGAAAACTGAGAACAGTCTTGCTATGTTGAGGGCCTACATTTGTTTTTAATAAAGTAAGTAAAGTTCCCCTTTCAGACCTTGTGGTCTATAGGGCAGATGATGTAAAGGTCATCTGATTCTGTGGCCTACGGTTAACGAGGGTGTCATGTGGCCAGCACAACGACCAAACGCCTTTACTTTCCCCAACTAATGTTAGGTATACAATTTACTCATAGGCGCCCGAAGATCATGGAATTAAAAATCCAAGTCTTCACCAGGATTCGAACCCCGGATCCCGGTTTGGAAGTCAGCGTTTAACCCCTCTACTTTTGTTTTAGCGTTTGATAAATATTATTTAAAATAATCAATTAAAATGGACGCTTTATTATTTATTTATTTTGTTCATTTTTATTATTATATATTCTTGAGTGTGGTTTGAAGGTATGTCTAGGAAATTGAACCTGTAAGTCTTTGTAGATAACATCTTGTCAATTTCTTTGTAATTGTCTTGCTGTGCTTTTGACATTTTTATTTCACAAGTCACTGCTTTACGGAACCTGAATCCAGGAACTTGGACAGATTTTCTAAAAAAAAAACAAAACCACCTCTAACGATTTTGATAGAAATTTAGCAGTTGATATATATCATCGAGAAAATAATTTCTAACTGGTTGGCAATCTCTAGTTTGACCATTATCATTTTTCAAGTAAAAAAATAAATACATTTAAATTTGTCTAGAGATCTATATCTAGAATTCTAGGTCTTGATAAAAAATTGCTTTTTGAAAGTTCTATCGCTTTCTTGAAAGGACAATACGTTCGGGAATTTCCGAATGTAAGACATTATCGATTGAAAGTATGGTAACTTGTAAGTATAGACTAGTCTAAGATTTAAATGAATATCATTGGATTATTATTAAGTTTATAGTCTAATGAATATATACATTCACTTAACCAGGATTCTTTCTCAGGGAGAAAGGGTAGAGAAGTGGGGTAAGAAACTGCTCCATTCTTTTTGAATGCAACATTCATTAATTTCTAAAAGACAAACAATCGCTCTATAAGTTGTATAAGGAGCTATTGTCTTTTTAAAAAGTATTTTCCTTTTTTTTCTCTAAATTTACCTGTATTATGTATAAAATCTAAAAGGCAAAAAAAAAAATAAATAAGAAATAATAAGGAGCTATATAAATCACAAATAATATCAGACCCAATATTAATGAGAGTAAATACAAAGGCGTTGACAATTTTAAAAAAATGTCACAGTAACTGTTGTAGAACGAAGGGAAATAACTTATTACATTTAAAAAGAAAAATGGGGAAATAATTACTTGTGACGTCACGCACTATCGCGAAAAAAAAACTTCCAAACAAAAAATGTATGTAAAAACGTAAAAACCTAAGCTTTGCCTCATTCTGACCCGAAATCTTTTGGTTCTTTGTCATTCATGTTGCAAGCATACTTTAAGATGTCCAGGACGGACTACCGGAGCTTTATCTGGAATAGTCTGGTACAATTAATTTCTATGTTTGCATGTTGGTTTACTTCGGTATATGTTATTCTTATCGGATCTATGGATTCACTATTCACATTTTGAAATCATGTTATATTATTGTTGTTCGAATTCTAGCACCAAAATGCTGATAGACAACTAAACCGCTGTAACCGTATTTATAATTTAACGTGTATAACTTGAAAAACGCTTTTATGGGTAAAACTATATAAAACTTTTATTACTACATATCAGCTTGCCGCCCAATGCGCAGAACGGCGCTGGAGGATCTAAGACTAAGTCTATGTAACAAATGAAAGATTAAAGAAATTTAAGCTCACAATTAAAACACTTCTGCATTCTGGGATCCTGGAGTCGTCTGGCGTATCTGAGTCAGCTGACGACATCGCCGCTTATCTTGCATTATACACACTGCATAGCAACCAACCAATCACTTGTTCTCAACGTCACCATAGAGACACACACAAACACAAAATCCGTAACAATTATACATAGGGGATTGGCTGGGCTTCGGAAGCGAGAGGTCCCCGGTTCAAATCTTGTTCAAGACTGGTGTTTTGAATTTCTGGATTTTTAGGGCGAACCTGACTACACCAGACTCTAACGAATACCTGAGTTACTTGAGGGAAAGTAAGGGCTGTTGGTCGTTGTGCTGGGCACGTATCACCCCCTCTTTGTAGTTATTTATAGTTATGTGTTATTACGAAAGTCCTTAATTAAACACACAATCGTAGGATAAAGTGTTTACATCTTAATACTGATTCAGATCATATCAATGCCAAACCCTGTTAAATCAACAAATACTGGCTCACATCTCTAGTTATTTAAATTAAAAGCGCTCTACCAAACTCGTCCACATTCTATGTAATGAGCTGTGCACTATGCAAGACAGCAGGGTTTCTGTCCAGGGCTTTTGAAAAAAGAAGATTTGAGCCTCTCCAGCCGTCACTCAAATAGAGTTTGATGATGGTGTGATGAACACTTAATTGTTCCAGCTGATTTCAAGAGCGCACAGACTTTGTTTCTTATTTAAATTCATTTTAAAAAATGTGTGCATTTTATTTTTTCGCCTTCATTTTCACTTAATCATGTCTGTTAAATCGTTGGGGTACCACACATGATCTGTCGACCGTCTTTCTCCATTACTCTCTCTCTCTCTCTCTCTTTTGCATATATGAGAATCTCTTCCAGTGACAGGCATTTCCACTTTCATGTTGTCTTCCCATCTCTTTTTCTACCGATTCTTCATTATCCTGGTACTGTTCCATGTGGAATGGTCTTTGCAAGCCCTAAGGACCTTGTAATATGGAGAATTTGCCAATTGGGATCCTGTTCCGAATCTCCTCGAATCTCTAGCCCCTTTAATAGGAAGCCAATCCAAGCCAAGTTGAAGCTAACTTTCTCTTCTCGACCACGCTTTTTCTATCTATCTATCTATCTATCTATCTATCTATCTATCTATCTATCTATCTATCTATCTATCTATCTATCTAACTATCTATCTATCTATTATCTATCTATCAATCTATCTATCTATCTATCTATCTGTCTGTCTGTCTATTTATTTATCTATCTATCTATCTATCTATCTATCTATCTATCTATCTATCTATCTATCTATCTATCTATCTATCTGTCTGTCTGTCTGTCTGTCTGTCTATTTATCTATCTATCTATCTATCTATCTATCTTATCTATCTATCTATCTATCTATCTATCTATCTATCTATCTATCTTATCTATCTATCTATCTATCTATCAATCTATCTATCTATCTATCTATCTATCTTATCTATCTTATCTATCTTATCTATCTTATCTATCTATATTCAGTCTTGTCTTTCCTCATTATTTCAACATGTTAACACCTCACCCACGCGGGTACTATGGAATTACGGCCGCCCCTGTGACTGGCACCCCGAAGTCACATAAATAATTCAACCGTTACACCATACTCGTGTGATTAACGTAGTAAATCGTTGGAAAAGTGGTCCG
>JADKLZ010048731.1:5999-16124 GCA_021533235.1 Biomphalaria straminea | reverse complement strand
GCTAATGTCTTTGAAGGCATCGCGTTATAATGTCATCAGTGGATCTTGAAAGGAGGTCGTTTGCAATGTTGTTACAGAATGTCATTGACACAGCATCGTCACCAAATGACACTTGCACGCAGAAAGATGAAAAAACTGTACAGCATGGAGGACAGGATGTCATCCACAGCAACGCAACAAAATGTCATTCATTCAAATGATCATACAGAAAAAGTCAATCCTTTTATTTTTTCTGACACCAAAGTTTTCTCAATTATTCCACATTGCAAGCTTTTTTTTTTCATTTTTCTCACAATGGCTCCTCATCCGGCATTCTTCATCTTTTCCCAAAGTCTCTCCATCCTTTAGCCTTCACATAATCATATTAAGTGGGGTTACCGTTTGATTCGGTTGAGCCCCCCTCCCTTTTCACCATGCCCTGTGGGGCTCTGTGACAAAACACGTTTTCATTCACCTAGTGCCGAAAAACAAAAAAAAAAAAACCAACTTTTGACTCTTCAAGAGGAGCGTACTCTTGTGTTTTTTTCTCTTTCTTTCAATTGATGAAGTTGCCTCCCTTTTTTATTTCTAGCGATCTTGACCATTGACCATACCACTTTCATTTATTTATGACTATAGATATTTTGTAGTTGGCATTGCTATTTTCTTCTCTATTTTTGTTTGTTAGCTTTAGCATTAATTTCTTACTTTCTGTTTGTAAATGAAATCAAAAGGAAAGTGTTTCTAAAAAAAAAAAAAAGCAAAGAGAATCCCGTGAGAAGGGCTTTAACACAATATTGTATTTCAAAAGTCTAATCGTTGATGTCTCCCTCATAATGTCTAGCAGTATAGTACAGAGGTTGAAAAACTTCGGATCACATGAGGTCTGCTAGAACAGTTCTCAAAACTTTTTGACCCGTGGACCCCTTTATATAGTTAAAATTTACCCAAGGACCCCTAAGGGAAAAAGCAACACATCTGCATGGTTTATAAGTTACAAATCTTATATAATACAGACGTTACTTCAAAAAAGAAGATGATTACGTCCTACGCGTCATGCATTCAGTCTTGCATATTTACCAGTGACTTAAATTCTGCCAAGTCACTGGTTTTCCTGGCTAGCTCAGGCAAACCATTCCATGCTCTAATGGCACTAGGGAAGAAAGAGCATTTGTACAGATTTGTCCTAGCATATGGGACGAGGAATGTGCCTTTATCTTTGTGTCTTTCTGAGTATTTTATTAAGTTTTGTTGTTGTATTTGGAGATTATGGTTCAGTGTTTTGTGTACAATTGCTACTTTACTCTTAAGTCTTCTATCCTGAAGGCTTTCTAAATTTAGTGATTTTACTAAAGGTGTTACTCTAGTGAAATGTGAATATTCGTTTGTTATGAATCTCACTGCTCTATTTTGTGTCTGTTCTAGTTTCTTAATGTTTTCTTGAGTTGAGGGGTCCCAAACAGAAGATGCATATTCTATTATTGGCCTAACCAAGGTTAAATAGCATTTTAGTTTTATGTTCTTATTTGATTTATAGAAATTTCTTTTAATAAACCCTAATGCTTTGTTTGATTTTTTTATAGTTTCATCAATATGGGGATTCCATGACAGTTTTTCATTTATTATAACACCTAGGTATTTTGCGTTTTTAGCCTGTGTTACTGGTTTACCATGAATAAGATAAGTGGAATTAATTTGTTTTAGTTTTTTTGTTACTCTTAATAACTGACATTTTTCTGGGTGGAAAGACATGCTCCAATTTGATTCCCATTTCTGTAATTCATCTAATTCTCTTTGTAAAATTTATGTATCTTGTGTTGTTTTTATTGTCCTATATATTATGCAATCATCTGCAAATAATCTAACTTTTGTTCCTGAACTAATGCAATTTGGTAAATCGTTTATGTAAATTAGAAATAGTAGTGGACCTAAGACTGTTCCTTGGGGTACACCTGAGTTTACTGTTATTGGTGTTGATTTAGAACCATCTATTATTACAGTTTGTTCTCTTCCTATCAGAAAATCAAATGTAAAGAAACAACAACAAACTATTTATTGAAGGAGTGTTTTGAGGTTATAACTCCGTTTAAATGTAAGACGGTAATGTTTATGAGACTTAACGTACGTAGTAAAGTTCCCCTTTCAGATCTTGTGGTCTATAAGGCAGATGATGTTAAGGTCATCTGTTTCTGTGGCACACGGTTAACGAGAAGTCATGTGGCCAGCACAATTTTCCCCAACTAATATCATGTGCCCATTACAGCTGGTTGGAATCAGAGGCGCCCGAAGATCCTGAAATTAAAAAAATCCCAGTGTTCACTAGGATTCGAACCCGGGACCGCTCAGCTACCGTGCTTCTCAGTACATATTGATATCCGGCGTAATGTTTGTGAGTAGCAACCGCAAATCTTCTCAAGCGCAAATTTCGAGTCGGTTTCTTTTATTAGTGCTGAAGCTCATTACGACAATGAACTCTTGTTGAACTAAGTAACAAGACGAGAATGCAGTCGACAATTTCTGTTCAAAGACTCATAATACATAACACGTATGTAAAATTGAAATCTGGTTTGGTTACCGCAGAATTTGTGGTATCTTTGTTTTTTGTATGAATTCATGTGTGAATAGGATCTGAGTTTGTCAAGACACACAAAAGGGCTAAATACACAGTCGTTCATATCCAATTGAAGAACGTCTTCCAATTTTTGATTTAAGTCAACATTGAAATTGATAGCATCTTACGCAATAGAAAATTTAATCTGTAATAAGGGGAGGGTAAATTATCATTTAAATTATTTGTTCGGAGAAATGAGTTATAGAGAAATGTTATTTTAATTTTATACTATTTTCGTATTTCTTCGCACCACTATGCTGGTCTCGCGGACCCCTGGTGGTCCGCGTAACACTGTTGGAGGACCACTATACCAGATTTACTGTTGCGGCATCTTATCTTATTTTATATGTTACTTCAAAAAAAGAAGAAGATTACGTTCTATCATTATGTTTTCACGATAGAAAATAGAATGATTACTTCCCATTTATTTTATTAATCGCGGAGATCGCTAAACCATGGTCTGTGTCTGATCTAAATACTTAATTTAATCCAACTAATACATTGAAACACATAATCATGTTTCGCTTTCAAGTAGGACCTCAAAACAAAGATGTGACAAGTATCGATCAATGATTAACACAGAAAGAAAAAAAAAACATTTATGTTAGCAGCAGCAGAGACGTCACTTCTGAACAACCCCCTGTAGTTTCTTCAATGATAAATATTTGTTCCATGTCTCTTCTATTTGTCTTCAAGTCCGACACATACCCCTCCCTTTTATTTTTTTTGGAACATATTGGCTTTACAGGAGATGGGGAGGGGTATGACGGGAGAGGGGGGGGGAGAGAAAATATGTTGTCAAAAAGAAGCTTGCTTCCTAAATTCCAGGCACGAACTCTGCACGAGACGTCTGGTGCTGCACAGGAAGAGCCGCTGGAAAGTTGCGTGTTCCCGTTCAAATCGTTGCTAGGCGCTTGTAATATTTGTTTTCATTTCAATATGAGATAATTGGAAAATTGAAAAGATTGTAAAAATAGATATTTTTTTTTATTGTATATGTTGCATTATGTATTATATCAGTGCTTCTCAAACTGTTACCCCCCTCTCCCCCAACCAACCATGACGAAATAAATTTCGCTGTCTCCTCCCCCCATCAACCCGAGCGTCTGGGAGAAAGTAGAAGCCTCTTACAGTTGTGTCCCGGGTAGGGAGGGTTAATAATGTAATAAAAAAATGTAATAAAAATGTAATAAAAAAGAAAAGAAAATTAGAGATGTAATAAAATCACGATCCTTCCATTTTTTTCTTTACATTTTTAGATTTACAATATTTTGTTCCTTAAATTTATAGATTTACACTATTTTTTTCTTTACATTTATATATTCACAATATTTTGTTATCCAAATTGATGTAATCCTATACTCTTAAGCGATCAATTCTTGTATATATATATATATATATTTATTTATATATAAATTTTATTTCGAAAACGGCTGTAACGATTTTCTTTAAAATTTCAAGGTATGTGCGTATTAGTGAGAAAAAAATTCTGAACTCATTGGCCACATCGGGAAAACTCGAGTTCGACCGTTATTTCGATATGAAAATGTCTCAATGTTGTAAAATTAATTTTGGTTAGAATAATTTATGAATGTAAGTTTTCCATGACGTAAACGGGAAAAACGTTGCTTACGTCACTAGGCTTACCGTAGTACAATGCAAACAAGAACGAGTTATAAAGAATCAATAGACCTAATAAACATTTGCGCACCATCTTATTGAAGATTGATGTATTATAGAACTATGGAAGGAAAGTAATGAAATTAAATGTACCGATGTATGATTAGTTATAGTGTTTTAAGTACTTACTAAATTGTTTACACCTAAATTGCGTAGAGCGGTGTAGATACCGTTTACTTTGTTATTTATTTTGCTGGTGATCTCCAGATGTCTCGTTCTGAGGCCGCATGCAACCAGGTGCTCTCTTCTATGTCAATTGTCAGCTGAGACAAGTTGGCGCCTAAGCTGGTCTTTTAAGTATTTCTGTGTTACGCCGACCACTTTTTTAGCTCATCTGGGGCTGCGTAGCCACGGGAAATACTGCATTTCTCATTAATCTTCGGATTTGATGTCAAGCCTTATTATAATTATTATTTTGCTGATAAAATTATGACCATGTGTTCATGCTTCAGTGTCTAATGTCCCGTACCAAAACAAAGGGAATGGTGATTACACAGCTGCTCAACTCCTTACTTGCTCACACTGAACAAGATATCTAGCTAGCGGTCAACGAGTTTGCGTACGCTGCAGCCACTTTTGATTTAACTATAAACCTCAGTAAAAAACTTGGGGTTACCGTTAGGGCGCGGTGAAGAAAGGCCCAGGAGATATCTGATTTGTAAAAGCAGGCTATATCCTTCCATGGGCTGTAGAACTAGTAGCAGTAGTATATAACCTTTCTTAGTATAAATTATTTAACCGAGCAAGGCTCGACCACCTGATATTCAATGATAATTGCATCTAGCAGTTTTTTTGTCGAATGTCTTTTATAGTTCAATTTTTTATAAAGCGCTTGGTTAACTAAATTTCTGTTACTGAGGATAGTGTTTGAGATATATCAGATTTCCTCCTCCAGTCAGCAAGGGGATCTGGGGGGAGAGCTGTACCCAAACGGGTACGGAACGGAGCAAGGTAGCCAAGAGGTTTAATGCGTTCCGCCCTTCAAAAAAAAATATATTGGAGACGTAAAATGTTTTCCCTCCAACCAGCAAGCAATCAGTTATGGGGAGAGCGCTGAAGATTCTCGCTCGCAGCTCCACGCAACGCATTTTCTTCTGAGCTTAGTGAATGTTTACATAATTGTCTTAGAAATGCATTAAAAAATGTTCTCTCAGGGATCAAGTCCTCAAGGGAACTAATTCAATTTATACCAACACATCTGTTAAGTACGATTTCTTTCCCTTGTTCAAGATACCAAACAGATTAATTAATTAACTAATTGTTGTTTTTTGTTATATTGAGTCTTGTCTAGTCAGGTAAAATAAATAATTGTGCAAAATTTCAGCTAGATCTGAGATTGGGTATGAGAGAAACAACGTGGTACTAACTTTTTACCAGACAGACAGACAGAGTTGAAATAGGGGTATCTATCTGTAGAAGTTTCGATGTAATAAGCCAACAATAAGACTGACAGTACGATGTAATTTAAAGGTACCCAAACTGTGAAATAAAATGTACGCCTATCTCTCTCTTGCATAGCCTTGTGAAATGATTTTTCTAAAAGACAAAATCAATCCCTGAAGCATTCTTTAAATATTCTGTTAATATTTTTTTAGCTGGACAGCGCATTCGATCACAAAACAATTATCAAGGTCGTGACCTGAAGCTTCGCTGAACATCTAGAACGCTTTAACCAAACTCTGGACCGAACGGACAGTTGATCGTGACGCATTTGTGTTATTAGTACAGGTTAATACCAAGATCTTCATATAGAGGTTTAAAATTGTTTCGAAATAATATGCCAGATATTAAGGTGAGAAAGTTCATAAAGCAGAAGGCTAGAATCCACATTTCTTTTTCTGACATTTTTCGCTTGTGATGGTGGGTGAAAACTTAATTCAAAATATTCCGAAAAACAGGAGCATGTTTTTCAAACCTTAAGACCAGAATGTTCCAGACTGTTCCAATAGACAAACGTCTGCTGTCCATGGAAGCCGTTCTTGTTTGGTTAATCTTTGCCCCTTACCCCAAACCCCTTTAACCAACATTCCGCCCTTTAAAAAAAAAAACATCTCGGGACAAATTTGCAAAATGTCACGTGCTACACTTCCATTGATCTGATTGGTTGAGCTCGCGGTGTTAAAATTTGCCTTGGAAAAATAATCAGTGTCCAATATTTTCCAGCTAATTTTTTCCCCCCAAGCTTGTTTCGGAATTGAATTTTCCAACTTCACCCTCGGCACTGCTCGGCTGATCGATTTCTTAAGAAATATGGTCATAAAAAAAAGAGCGGGAAAAGGACGTAACGAAGCAAAATGAACAACAGCAGACGACGGAAAATAAATTGTAGAGAATGAGCGTTGTCGATGCGAGTTTTCGGAAAACTGAGAACAGTCGTGATATGTTGAGGGCCTACATTTGTTTTTAATAAAGTAAGTAAAGTTCCCCTTTCAGACCTTGTGGTCTATAGGGCAGATGATGTAAAGGTCATCTGATTCTGTGGCCTACGGTTAACGAGGGTGTCATGTGGCCAGCACAACGACCAAACGCCTTTACTTTCCCCAACTAATGTTAGGTATACAATTTACTCAGAGGCGCCCGAAGATCATGGAATTAAAAATCCCTGTCTTCACCAGGATACGAACCCCGGATCCCGGTTTGGAAGTCAGCGTTTAACCCCTCAGCCTCTACTTTTGTTTTACCGTTTGGTAAATATTATTTAATATAATCAATTAAAATGGACGCTTTATTATTTATTTATTTTGTTCATTTTTATTATTATATATTCTTGAGTGTGGTTTGAAGGTATGTCTAGGAAATTGAACCTGTAAGTCTTTGTAGATAACATCTTGTCAATTTCTTTGTAATTGTCTTGCTGTGCTTTTGACATTTTTATTTCACAAGTCACTGCTTTACGGAACCTGAATCCAGGAACTTGGACAGATTTTCTAAAAAAAAAACCACCTCTAACGATTTTGATAGAAATTTAGCAGTTGATATATATCACCGAGAAAATAATTTCTAGCTGGTTGGCAATCTCTAGTTTGACCATTATCATTTTTCAAGTAAAAAAATAAATACATTTAAATTTGTCTAGAGATCTATATCTAGAATTCTAGGTCTTGATAAAAAATTGCTTTTTGAAAGTTCTATCGCTTTCTTGAAAGGACAATACGTTCGGGAATTTCCGAATGTAAGACATTATCGGTTGAAAGTATGGCAACTTGTAAGTATAGACTAGTCTAAGATTTAAATGAATATCATTGGATTATTATTAAGTTTATAGTCTAATGAATATATACATTCACTTAACCAGGATTCTTTCTCAGGGAGAAAGGGTAGAGAAGTGGGGTAAGAAACTGCTCCATTGTTTTTTAATGTAATATTCATTCATTTCTAAAAATCGCTCTATAAGTTGTATAAGAAGCTATTGTCTTTTTAAAAAGTATTTTCCTTTTGTTTTCTTGTTTTCTCTAAATTTACCTGTATTATGTATAAAATCTAAAAGGCAAAAAAAAAAAAAAAATAAAAAAAAATAAGGAGCTATATAAATCACAAATAATATCAGACCCAATATTAATGAGAGTAAATACAAAGGCGTTGACAATTTTAAAAAAATGTCACAGTAACTGTTGTAGAACGAAGGGAAATAACTTATTACATTTAAAAAGAAAAATGGGGAAATAATTACTTGTGACGTCACGCACTATCGCGAAAAAAAAACTTCCAAACAAAAAATGTATGTAAAAACGTAAAAACCTAAGCTTTGCCTCATTCTGACCCGAAATCTTTTGGTTCTTTGTCATTCATGTTGCAAGCATACTTTAAGATGTCCAGGACGGACTACCGGAGCTTTATCTGGAATAGTCTGGTACAATTAATTTCTATGTTTGCATGTTGGTTTACTTCGGTATATGTTATTCTTATCGGATCTATGGATTCACTATTCACATTTTGAAATCATGTTATATTATTGTTGTTCGAATTCTAGCACCAAAATGCTGATAGACAACTAAACCGCTGTAACCGTATTTATAATTTAACGTGTATAACTTGAAAAACGCTTTTATGGGTAAAACTATATAAAACTTTTATTACTACATATCAGCTTGCCGCCCAATGCGCAGAACGGCGCTGGAGGATCTAAGACTAAGTCTATGTAACAAATGAAAGATTAAAGAAATTTAAGCTCACAATTAAAACACTTCTGCATTCTGGGATCCTGGAGTCGTCTGGCGTATCTGAGTCAGCTGACGACATCGCCGCTTATCTTGCATTATACACACTGCATAGCAACCAACCAATCACTTGTTCTCAACGTCACCATAGAGACACACACGAACACAAAATCCGTAACAATTATACATAGGGGATTGGCTGGGCTTCGGAAGCGAGAGGTCCCCGGTTCAAATCTTGTTCAAGACTGGTGTTTTGAATTTCTGGATTTTTAGGGCGAACCTGACTACACCAGACTCTAACGAATACCTGAGTTACTTGAGGGAAAGTAAGGGCTGTTGGTCGTTGTGCTGGGCACGTATCACCCCCTCTTTGTAGTTATTTATAGTTATGTGTTATTACGAAAGTCCTTAATTAAACACACAATCGTAGGATAAAGTGTTTACATCTTAATACTGATTCAGATCATATCAATGCCAAACCCTGTTAAATCAACAAATACTGGCTCACATCTCTAGTTATTTAAATTAAAAGCGCTCTACCAAACTCGTCCACATTCTATGTAATGAGCTGTGCACTATGCAAGACAGCAGGGTTTCTGTCCAGGGCTTTTGAAAAAAGAAGATTTGAGCCTCTCCAGCCGTCACTCAAATAGAGTTTGATGATGGTGTGATGAACACTTAATTGTTCCAGCTGATTTCAAGAGCGCACAGACTTTGTTTCTTATTTAAATTCATTTTAAAAAATGTGTGCATTTTATTTTTTCGCCTTCATTTTCACTTAATCATGTCTGTTAAATCGTTGGGGTACCACACATGATCTGTCGACCGTCTTTCTCCATTACTCTCTCTCTCTCTCTCTCTTTTGCATATATGAGAATCTCTTCCAGTGACAGGCATTTCCACTTTCATGTTGTCTTCCCATCTCTTTTTCTACCGATTCTTCATTATCCTGGTACTGTTCCATGTAGAATGGTCTTTGCAAGCCCTAAGGACCTTGTAATATGGACAATTTGCCAATTGGGATCCTGTTCCAAATCTCCTCGAATCTCTACCCCCTTTCATAGGAAGCCAATCCAAGCCAAGTTGAAGCTAACTTTCTCGATCACGCTTTTTCTATCTATCTATCTATCTATCTATCTATCTATCTATCTATCTATCTATCTATCTATCTATCTATCTATCTATCTATCTATCTGTCTGTCTGTCTGTCTGTCTGCCTGTCTATTTATCTATCTATCTCTATCTATCTATCTATCTATCTATCTATCTATCTATCTATCTGTCTGTCTGTCTGTCTGCCTATCTATCTATCTATCTATCTATCTATCTATCTATCTATCTATCTATATATCTATCTTATCTATCTATCTATCTATCTATCTATCTATCTATCTTATCTATCTATCTATCTATCTATCTATCTATCTATCTATCTATCTTATCTATCTATCTATCTATCTATCAATCTATCTATCTATCTATCTATCTATCTTATCTATCTTATCTATCTTATCTATCTTATCTATCTATATTCAGTCTTGTCTTTCCTCATTATTTCAACATGTTAACACCTCACCCACGCGGGTACTATGGAATTACGGCCGCCCCTGTGACTGGCACCCCGAAGTCACATAAATAATTCAACCGTTACACCATACTCGTGTGATTAACGTAGTAAATCGTTGGAAAAGTGGTCCG
>JADKLZ010048497.1:0-10095 GCA_021533235.1 Biomphalaria straminea | reverse complement strand
TATTTAGAAGTTTTATTAGTAGGCACAGTAGATAACGAACTAAACAAAACCTACAATTTTAGATTAATAAAAATGTTTTCCTCAAACAAATGGAAACGTTATGGTAATTTTTTTTACTTTTTCTTGATATTAAAAATTATAAAAAAAAATAAAAGTAATATTATAATTTTTGAGCAGCCTTATATGCCAATAATTTTATTTTTTGTAAAACTGTTTACCAAAGTAAAGTGCATTTATTATAGCAGAAATATAGAATATAAAAGATTTAAATCTTACAATAAAAAAATATGGGTGTTACTCTATTGCATAGAGTATATATACTATAAAATTTGTGATCATATTTTTACTGTATCAGAAAACGACAAAAACTGGGCAACTAAAACATTTAAAATAATCTCTTAAAATAACTCATATGCCTCCTGGAGTACAGTTTAGTTCTGTTCCTTTAAATAAGGTAGAATGTAAAAAGTATTTGTTAAAAAAATATAGTATACCAGACAATTTTTCATTACTACTTTTCAATGGTGATCTAGGATATACCCCCAATACAAAAGCTCTAGACAATATTTTAAAATACATAATACCATCACTGAACCAAAAAGGAGTAGACTATAAAATTATAATTTGTGGTCAAAATCTTCCAATTAAATATAATAATTTCAATAATATAGATAAAATAATATTTGCCTCCTTTGTTGAAGATATATCGTTATACAATATAGGTAGTGATATATTTATAAATCCAGTAATTGAAGGTGGTGGTGTTAAAGTAAAGTTGCTAGAAGCTCTGGCTTACAATCTTTATTGTGTTTCAACAAAAAGCGGGGCAGAAGGCATTTCTCAAAAAGTTTGCGAAGAAAAACTTTTCATAGCAGATGATAACCAATGGGAATGCTTTACCAATAAAATAGCGGAGATAATAAAAAGACCCGTAGAGAAAAATATAGGAAATGCTTTTTTCAACTTGTATTCAATGGAAAAAATAGGGCAAAATGCCGCGAGTATATTAAAATCTATTTAAATTTTAACCCTCCCTTAACAGCCTCTTCAAAGCCGTTTCTATAAACTTATACCTAAATGTAAATCCTGCATCTTCAATTTTTTTAGAACTAACTCTGCAAGACTTTAATAATTCTACACTTATTTCTCCCACAAGTAATCTCAATATCCACTTAGGAAAATAAATTTTTATAGTTCTAAAAAAATGCACTTTTTGCATTGTAGCTACAAAATAACGAGATGAAACAGGATTTGGAGCAACAGCATTGTATATTCCGTTTACGTGATCATTTTCTAACGCAAACAAAATCATTTGAGTATAATCATCAATATGTATCCAACTTAAAAATTGATTCCCCCTACCAAAAATTGGAGCTATGCCCCAGTGCAAAAATTTTTTAAATTCACTTATAAATCCTCCCCTTCTATTCAAGATTAGGCCCATTCTAAATATTATTAACCTAATTTTCAAATCAGCAATGGGTGCCACGCTTTGCTCCCATTTTTTGCAAGTATTTCCCAAAAAATCATTTGCTGCTGGATCTGTTTCAACAAATGTTCTATGCTCATCCTCTCCATACCAACCTATGGCAGAAGCGTTAATAACACAACTAATTTTATTGGCGTTTTCTTTCAAAATCTTTAATATCAAATTTCCCGCCTTAACTCGGCTATAAACAATCTTATCTTTATTCTTCTCTGTCCACCTAAGCTTTGATATATTTTCACCACTTAAGTTTATTATATAATCTGCATTCTGAATCATCTCAACATCAACATAACCATTCTCTATGTCCCAAAATTTGTATTGGATATTTTTGTTTTCTTCTTTTTTATTATGTAACCATTTTTTTCTGGTTACAATAACCACACTGTAACTGCGCCTGGAAAGTTCATTGGCAACAAAATTTCCAATAAAACCAGTTCCCCCAAACACTAAAATATTTTTCATAACAATATTTATTACGGCACTATTGATATTTTAACCATATTAGTTGGAATTTTTGCCTTGACAGGAATGCTACCAGTTGAAACTACAACATCACCAGAATTGACATAATTATGATGTTTTAATATAGAAATTTGCTTATCTAATATTTCATCTATGTTGTCATTGTTATCTGGGAAAAAATATGGAGTCACACCCCAAGCTAAACTTAGCTGTTTTACCAATAACTGCTTAGTTGCAAAAACTATCAAAGGAGTTGAAGGTCTAAAACTACTTAGAGTAAAACCCGTAAAACCAGATTGAGTCATACCAACAAGAGCTTTTGCCTTTGAATCAAAAGATATTTTACATGCATTATAACACAAAGCCTCACTCAAAAAAGTAGGAGAACTTAATTGTGGAGATAAAGAAGAAGATCTATCATATTCATAAATACTATTCTCGACTTCCAAAATTATCTTCTTCATAGTTGCAATAACAAGCTCTGGGTGTTTACCAGAAGCCGTTTCCTGGCTTAACATAACAGCATCAGCACCCTCAAAAACAGCATTAGCAACATCTGTAACCTCACTTCTATTAGGTTTGGTTAACTCTGTCATACTTTCCATCATCTGTGTTGCAACTATGCAAGGCTTAGCCCTGTGAATACATTTCTTTATTATCATTTTTTGAATCATAGGAATCTTTTCAACTGATAGCTCAACTCCCAAGTCCCCCCTTGCAATCATAATAGCATCAGAATGATTTATTATTTTGTTTATATGATCCAACGCCTCTGGCATCTCAATTTTGGCAATAATTTTGGCTTCACTTTTATGTTTCTTTAACTCCGAGCGAAGCAGCAACACATCTTCCACATTCTTAACAAAAGATAAAGCTACCCATTCAATATTATTTTTAATTATGAAGTCTAAGTCTTCGTAATCTTTTTTTGTAAGTGCAGGCAATGAAATTTTTGTATCTGGAAGATTAAAGCCCTTATTAGATTTTAGAATACCTCCTTGTAAAACTACCACTCTTATAACCCCACGCTCCGTAACAGAGACTACCTCAACTTCAATCTTACCATCATCAATCAAAATTCTATTTCCAATTTTAACATCCGAACTTAAATTATTATAAGTCACAGTTATCATATCCTTAGTGCCCTCTACCACTTCATTTGAAAAATTGAGCACATCTCCGGTATTAATTTCTAAAGCATTGTTCTTTATCAACCCCACCCTAAGTTTAGGCCCTTGTAAATCTCCTAAAATAGCTACATTGGTACCACTTTTCTCATTGATTTTTCTAATAATAGATACTAAATTTTGCTTTGTTTTATGGTCTCCATGAGAAAAATTCAGTCTAAAAACATTAGCACCAGATTCAACCATTAATAATATTTTATCATAAGTATTCGAAGAAGGACCTAGCGTTGCAACTATTTTAGTCTTATTAAAAGACGAGACGGCATTTTCCATAACACAAATATTATATAACAACTGATACCTAGCAAGAAAGTAAAAGAGACGCTAATTTATACAAAATTCTCGAACCCACATTACCATTCCAATCACCTGCACTATCATATCCTATCTCAACTAAATCTGCACCAACTATTTTTTTACCAGACTTATGTACTTTGTTCAATAAATAATACACCTCATTAATATCTAAGCCTCCAATAACAGGTGTCCCAGTAGCTGGGCAAAAACTAGGATTTAGCCCATCTATGTCAAAGCTCAAATAAATATTTTGAGGCAAGGTTTGTATTATTTCATCACAAATTTCATTCCATCCTATACCTTCAATTTTTTTATACTGAATGTCTTTATCAAAAAAAGGTTTTATTTTTTTATTGCTGTTTATATAATCAAATTCTTCATCACAAAAATCTCTAACCCCTACCTGTGTCAAACTTTTCAATATATCTAAATTTTCAACTACATTATACATTATTGAAGCGTGAGAGTAAGTGAAATTTTCATAGCTTCTTCTTAAATCACAATGAGCATCTATTTGTAAAATACCCATATTTTTATACGCATCCAAAAGTGCCTTTACAGAACCAAAAGTTACAGAATGATCTCCCCCAAGTAATATTGTTTTTTTATTTTTTGATATCAAAGTTTTAACCTTTTCATAAACCCATTCGTTCATTTTAGCACACTCTGTATTTATTATACTTAACTCTTTTTTTAATTTTTTGTCTTCAAAAACATTAACCCCTCTTTCTAAAGCGTCAATTTGAGTGATAGCCAAAGAAGACAATTCTTTACTTTTATTAAATAAAGGAATATTTAATTTTTGCATATATATGCCTTTTTTCCAAGCATCTTTGTATTCTAGGTCTAACAAGTCTACCTGCATACTAGCATCAAAAATTTGCTTTATTGATTTTGAGGTTCCTCTTTTATAGCTAACTGTTACCTCCCAAGGAACTGGTACAATTATTAATTCGGCGTTTTTTTCATTAAATGGCAATCCAAAAATAGTGCTACCCTTCTTTGAAATTTCGTTAGAATTAAATGATAAAATACTGTTCATATAAAAATTAATAATATAACTATCCCTTATGCCTAAATATTATGTGCAACTCTAAAACAAACAAAAAACAAAAACAAATAAATGAATCTAATTTTATCCTTTACTTAGATTAATAAAAGTTAAATTCAGCAGCAATAAAATGATTTATTTATTTTTTGATCCACGCTTTAATATATTATCTAATGAGAGATAGTTATGGTTATAGTAAAAAAGAAGGATAAAATAAAGCATAGCATAAATCATTTGAAAACCTACCCAATCCCATTTTTCAACTAAACATGAACCAAACACCAAAGAAGCCATCATAAAAGAAGATGCGATTATGGTATATTTTGTCAGTATACCCAACAACAAAAAAAGACCTAGTATAAATTCTAATACAGGCAAAGACGTGGCAAACAGATAAACAAAAGGCTGAGGAATAACAGAACTTTTAAACAGACCAAGCATAAACTCTCTAAAAAAAGATATTTTAGGAAGCCTTACCAAACCATGACCTAAAATATTTATCCCAACAGTAACTCTTAAAATAAAATATGCCAATTTTTTTCTTGTTTCTACATTTTCCATATTTACTTATTTTTTTTAAATGTTATATCATCAAAACTGAATTACAATTTTCCCTATAGACTTACCAGATTCAATTATGGAATGTGCTTCTTTGAAACTTTCCACTTTAAATCCATTTATGATTTTGTTTAAAGTAGTTTTCAACACCCCTCTGTCTAAAAGATCTGATATTTTGTTTAAAATGTTATGTTGTTCTACCATATCCTCTGTTTTAAACATAGAGCGCGTATACATAAACTCCCATGAAAATGAAACGCTCTTGTTTTTTAATTTATTTAAATACAAAGGTATATTACTACCGGTTATAGATACTACATGTCCTTGTGGTTTTATCAATTCAACTATGCTATCAAAATATGTATTTATATCCGCAAGATCGACTATAAAATCTATTTCCCTAAAACCGAGCGAATGAATAGATGCTGTTAAGTTTTTATGGTCAACAACATAGTCTGCTCCATAATTTTTACACCATTGTATGGTTTCACTACGAGATGCAGTTGCAAATACCTTTAACCCTAAAACATGCTTTGCAATTTGAATGAGAATAGAGCCAACACCTCCAGCACCTCCAATAATCAAAATGCTTTTACCCCTATCTTTTTCAACACTAAGGCGCATTCTATCAAATAAAAGTTCCCAAGCAGTAAGACCTGTCAACGGTATAGCAGCAGATTGTGCCAACGTTAAATTATTTGGCTTATTACCTACAATTCTTTCATCAACCACATGATATTGGGCATTACAACCAGGCCTATTTAAATCTCCAGCATAATAAACCTGATCTCCCACTTTAAACAAGCTGACTTTATCGCCAATTTCTTCAACCACACCAACAGCATCCCAGCCAATAATTTTTGGTGTATCCAATATAATACCCTTAGCAGCATTTTGTCTTATTTTAAAATCAACTGGATTTACAGATACTGCTAATATTTTTACCAAAAGGTCATACTCTTGAACCGTAGGTTTGTCTGTAACAAATTGTATAAAGCTGTCTCTTTCTCCTATTGGTAAAGATGTTTTAAATCCTATTGCATTCATAGCATTATGTTTTTATAGATATCTAAATATTTTTAATGTAGGCGGTACCGTAAATTTAATGTCTATTCATTGTCTGTATCAACAGGTGTTTCAAGATCATTTTGAATCAATTTGGCTATATCTATTTTCTTCATAAACACCACTCCCTTTTGCTTTTTTGCATAGTTTATAAATTCATCTAATACCTTAACCATAGATGGCATTCCTCCTATTCTATCATGTAAACTAATAGACATCATTCGTCTTTTTGTTGCACCTTCTTGATACAGTTGATCAAATTCTTTTTTTAACTGTGCTAGAAATTGATCTGGACTCCAATTTTTACCTTCTATGGTGGCTATATCATTATTTCTGATAGTATATGGTATGACAATAAAATTTGTATCTCTAACTTTGGTAAAAAAGGGCTCATCTCTACTTAAATCATCAATATGATAAACAAACCCCAGGTCACGTAATATGTTTAAAGTATTATTACTCCTACGCATCCAATGGCAATTGTAGCCCAGTACATTTTGTCCAGTAATTTTCTTAAGTATTTCTACATTATCTTTTATATGTTTTATTTCATCATCATATGGCATATTCCACTGGCTTTTCCAAAACATACCATGACCTGCTATTTCGTGGCCTTCTTCAGCAATAGTTTTCACTAATTTAGGATAACGTTCAGCTGCTACCCCAACTATATGGGATGTAACTTTAATATTATGCGCTTTCCATAAACCCAACATCCTATAAATACCCTCCTTAGCACCATAATTAAACCAACTATTGGCAACAAAATCTGTTTGCCCATTTGATAATGGCATACCCGAAAAAGGACTTTCCGCATTTTCAGTTTGCCCCCCAGCTTCAAACTGCATTGAAATAGATATCACTAATCTGGCATTATTAGGCCAATAATAAACTTTATGCTGTTTTACATCAGGGTGTGAATTAATAGCAATAGTGTCTCTAAAAACAAGTGCAAATCCAAAATTTACAAAAAACAACAATACTGTCAACAGCAAAAAAAATGGCTTAACTACTTTTAAAAAATTACCTTTAAATAACAAATTTCTTTTTTTCATTTTAATTATTTTTTATTTTTTATACTAAGAACAAAAATTCAACAACGGTATAATTAGTAAAATTTCATACTGCAAAGGTATAAGACTTTGTAACCTTCATAGATTGTAAGAAAACATTTTAATTTGGTAAAAATCAATGTTATGATAAGATATAACACATTTACTAGCCTTAATATATTTGATCTAACCCTTGAAAAATGGGAGTTTCCACTACATAAACATAATTTTTACGAAATAATTTTCATAGACAAAGGAGCTGGTATACACCACATCAACAATATGTTTTTTGCATATAAGAAAAAAGATATAATGCTAATTACCCCTGAGGATATTCACCAATTCAGTATAAAAGAAAAAACAACATTCATTTATATAAAATTCACAAAGAATTTAATAAGAGAAATAATTAATCAGGAAAAATATAAGTTTCTAACAGAGTTTTGTAATAATATTTTTTCTAAAAAATGTAATTTTAATAACACGCTAATAAATCAAAAAAATGACATCAAGCATTTATTTGAACTGGCACATATCATGAAATATGAATATAAGCTACAACCTTTATCAAGTAAAGATATAATAGCAGGTTTATTTACAACTATGCTAATTATTCTTTATAGAAATGCAGGTAAAATAAAGCCTATAAAAACAGCAAACAATACAAACAAAGAAGAAGTAAAATTAAATGCAATATTAGATTATATACACTCCTATACCCTAGAAAATCATAAAATGAAAATCAAAACCATGGCAAAGCATTTTTCAATATCACCTAACTACATAAGCGCATATGTAAAAAAGTATACAGGACTTAGTATAAATCAACACAAAATGAAAATCAAAATAAAAACAGCAGAAAAATTATTATCAGAAAAAAAACACAACGTTAATGAAGTAGCAGAAAAGCTGGGATTTATAGATTCAAGCCATTTCAACAAAATATTTAAAAAATATAAAAACACAAACCCTAGCCAATTTTCGTAGTAACACAAATAATACAACTAATTTGTATAAGATGTAGTAATTAAAAGTTCGCCTTATAAGTATAAAGCATAAAAAACATTATGTGGTTTTAGTTCTGAATATTAGATTAAGTGTATACTTATTTTTTACCTGTATATAAAGCATAAGTAAATATTTATAACATAAAAAAACTTGACATTACAAGATTTATGAATTACATTCTCTCACGTTTCTTTGAAATAGGAAACCTATCTAAACTAAAATACCTATAGGTTTTATTAAAAACCAATATAAATACAGGGTAAACAATATGGCACAGTTAATTAGATAAAGAAAAAATACATACTAGCAGCAATCTGAATTACATTGTAGTATATATTGATCCATTCAAGCAAGAGGTGAAGACCACAGAGTTAATAGTTTGGAGTTCAAGTGTGGATTTAGCACAAGGTGAGCTACAGGGTAGCAACACATCTTATATTACTATAAAAACGAATTACACAGAAAAACACCCATCAGTTTCGGTTGTAGGAGAAAAAGTAAAATTACCCAAAGTCAAATAGAGTATATTAAAAACAATAATCTCTTAGATTTTCCAGCAAAAAAAATAAATAATGTGGCAAGACTTAGCAACAATTCAACTGGTAAGATTGATGCTATCAATGCGATTCAATTCAAGATTACTATTAAAACCAAAGAAATAAGCGAAATAGGCACTGTCAACAATGACATCATCACTGATGCAGCGATAAAAAAACAAAGTATAAAATACAATATAAATTTTGACTGATGCAAATTTCCGTTTTCTCACGTTTTGATTATGTAAAACAGATAGGTGGCAATTTGCCTGTCTTTCAGACTTGCAGTGTTATTGAATATTATATTACTACTAATGATCCTTCTTTTTTTGCAATTTGCGAATATTATTATGATGATTTTTTTCTATTGCGATATTGAAGATTAAAAGCACATAGAGATAATGAAAGACAGATATATTATGCATTTTTCAATTGTACACACTCTGAATACAAGGATAATCAAAGACAAAAAAGATGGTATTCCAGAGAATAAGTGAAGTGATATATAGTGGGACAAAAAAATAGTAATGGCATTATACCATTTACAGCTAGCTTAAATGGAATTATAAATTACAAACACTTGAGAAAAAACACTGTAACCATAACTATGTATTATATATAAACTATGTATAATACATAGTTAGGATCGGAAGCAATCAAAACAACACTATAAAGCTAACATCTAAAAAAATAATTCGTATTGAGAATCAGTGTTGTTGACTAAAAAAAGCAGTTAAAAATTATTGAGAATTTTGAGGAAAATTAGCAGGTAAATATTAGTTTTTAATGATTTATAGATTTAACTTGACCAGAACACTAAGCTATTGTCATAATTAATAAAAAACGTAAAAACATGAAGAAAATAATCACAATGGGAGAAAAAAGAGGTATAGGCAAAACACTCCAAAACATCATGGTAGTCATGTACTTTTGTGAGTTTCAAAAGCAAAAAAATTCTTTGTCAAATTTGATGACAGGTCTAGAACTTTAGCTAGATTCATTAAGGCACCAGATAATAAAAGAAACTAAAAGATAAAATTTGTGTCTTTTATTTATTTTATAGATGAGAAATCTTAATCATGTGCTGCCATAGCGATTCTTGAACCTAATGAGGAGCATCGAAAAAATAGAAAATCAATATCAGTAATGACCATCATCTGTTGCTCATGAATTCGTTACACAACCATTTCTGGTTAGGCTAAAAATACAGCACCATTTTCTTGAGGCATGGACTGAAGGCGACAATCTTTAGATTACATATAGACAAAGCGCGTTTTTTGACCTACATCTATGATGTTTCCGAAAACGGAGAAATATAAAGAAACTAGAAAAAGGAGAGACATACGATTCAATTTTAGATAATCTTATAGCAAGAAGCTTATATCCCCAT
>JADKLZ010048445.1:0-10854 GCA_021533235.1 Biomphalaria straminea | reverse complement strand
GCACCAGTAGCACCACTGGGATAGATGGATGGCAAAAGCCGGTATGAACTTCTTATAGTCTGACAGTCTGGCTGAGCAGGGAACATATCCCGTAAAATAATCTGAAGAGTTTCTTTAGTGTTCTGTTTGTTCTATATGTAATTGTACATGGCGATTAAATATCAAGTCTCTTAAGTCCTCCTACAGTCTAGACAGCGTAAAACTATCGTAGGCCTACTATTATTGGCTTGTAAGAAAGTCTTTGAAGTTTTCCCCAATAACGTAGAAATTTGCGTCACTCGATGTTTCGTACTAAAGCCATAATTGAATATACTAATTCCAAAATTAAATGTCTGAACGTACCAATTTACATATAGAACAAACAGAATACTAAAGAAATTTTTCGAATTAGTAGTCTTTATCCAATCGTTCATTTTCGTAATTATAAAAAAAAAATCCAAAAATGACTTCGGGTATATGGAATTATTTAACCGAGCAAGGCTCGGCCACCTGATATTACATACATACATACGCTAAACATTCTACTTTATAGTATAGATAATTAACGATTTTTTGTGTCTTTTTCTTTTCTTTAACTTAAGTTATAATTAAGATCTTTCATTATTCTGCTATCCATCTCTCTCTCTCTCTCTCTCTCTTTCTGTATGATATGATCTACTTCGCGACTGATAATATCTCATGGAAAATTAGATGAATGTTTGGGCATTAGCTGTGGTCAGAACGATGTTGCCCACACATCAGTTAATCCCAACTCCACGCAGCTGAAATATCCAAAGGAAAGTGAAGTGTCGATACAGTTTCGGGTCAGCGGCGTCGCAGACTTGCCAAGTTTAGCACTGAGTGCTAAAAACTGCCTAAGGTTTGCCGGCTTCTGATTTTTCCTCAGGGTTAACTCAGAAGCCTTCCATACAATTGGATTTAGCTGCAAGACATCAGAGGTTCGATTTCATAGTTTTCCTTTTCCTACGTGGATAGCCAGCCATGGCTAACAAGCCCCTACTTCCCAAAACAAACTTACTGGGTTAGGCGCTTGACACTCGCCTTTGCCCCTTCTTTTAGTGAAAACAGCTCAGCCAGACTAAATATCTGAGCACAAGTGAGTGGCTGAAGTTGGACTGGTTGTCAAAGGCTGTTTGAGATATGCATGCCATTAGGAAGTATTTTAAAAGTAGTGCAGTGCTTATATATCTATTACCGTAATGACATGTTTGCGGAATGAAGTGCCATTATTATCATAATTAAATATTTAATCTCCCCCTCGGAGGAATTATAAAAACTGCTACATCCGATATCCGTTAAAAAAAAACAACTAAAAAAAAAAGAAGAATAGACAGCTATAAATGCAGTTTCATCCCTCCCCCTCTGTAAAGGTCACTGGGCTTCATTAATAAAGTGTAGTGAATAACAGCAGTTTTTTAATAGCAGAGTAGCAGCATATTGCACTGTAGACACCAATACAGATTACAATGCTTAAATTGGCTTCCGATGGGGGAAGTAACAGCGGTCCCGTGGCATACCCCTTTTTTAGCATAAGGTAGAATTCTAATAGGCATAAATTTTACATTTAAAACAAGTTTAAAATAGAAAAATACAAGCATTTGTTTAAAACAACAAAGGTAACAACATATTAGATCCATACACATATAGATCTAGATCTTAATTCATAGATCTAGATTCTAGATCTAAATTTATAGATCGAATCTAGATCCAAATGTATAGATTTATTTAAATATTATGGGTCATTTCAAAAGACATATAGGCCTAAAGGAAGATAAAAACACAAAGAAATAACAGATTAATCGTATTTTGTTTAAAAAAAATAGTGGTAAAAAATCATAATAGATATAGACACTATTTAACAATTAAAAACAAGACAGAACAACAAAATTGTATTGTATTGACACAATTTTTTGTCAAAATAAAAAAAAATGCATTGCTTTAAAAATACAGAAGTAATTTTAATTCTTGGTATTTTTTAAGACACTATCTTGGGATTTCTTAGGTACATAAAAAATAACAAAATTTTAAGAAAATGACTGCCCCTTGAAGTCATTTAGAATTACCAACAAATCTTGTTTTAATCTTCATAAAAGTTATTGCCAACTAAAAAAAAATTCCTATTTATAAAAACAACTACTTAATTGCTTTTAAGTTAAACCAAATGAGCAAGATAAAATGGCAGCGAACCTAGGAGTACAAACAAATTAAAGTTATTGACGTTGATAATCTTTTCTTTTTCCACAAAAACGTTGAAAGTTTTGCCCATTGTTTGGCATTGGTGTAAGTCTTATTTATTGTTTATATAATGAAATGTAAAAAAAGGTGAGGTCTAAAATATTTAGCAACAAGATATTTACTGTTAATTCAACAGAGAATTTTAAACACATCTAATGGCGAGAGTTTCGGAGTCTTAAGATATGAGTCCAGGATATCAGCCATTACAAAAAAATATGATTAAACAACCTGCGAAAATAAATAATCAGACATATATGTAGCAGAACAAACGTACCCATGCTATTTAAAAATAAAAACTGTAATCCTTTTTTTCAGTATTTACATTGAAAAAAAAATCACGAATGAATATGTCAGCAGCAAGTATTGAGCTAAGAGACTTTAAGTTTCAAGGAAGTAAGTTTTGTTTTAGCTATCTTAATTCAAATAAAGGAATCTACAATTTACTTATTTGTATTTGGAAAGCGGGCTTTCAAATACTTCACATACTTCCTTTAATTCATTCTTAGATGGTAATGAAAATGAAAATCAAACAAATTGGAGAAAAGGAAATCAAATTGGCTGTGGTGGGTTCAGTAATGTATACAGAGCTGAAATAGACATGCATGGCGAAACTCGCACAATCGCTGTAAAAGTCATTAATGTTTCCCAAAATGAGAAAGATACAAAAAAAAAGGTATTTTTTATTCAATCGACTTAAAATTATATTACAATAGTACATACATATATTTAGAATTGTTTTAACAAAATGCAAATATTTTTTTTAGAAGTCGGTATTAGCTGAGATTGAAGCTTTGAAAAAGTTGCACCACGAACGCATAGTTTCATATTATGGATTTTCGGAAATGAAATTTGAGAGTTTCATTTTCATGGAATACATCCAAGAAGTAAGTGATACAAAAACATTAGTTAAAAAAATAGCATCATTACCTATAATTTATATGATAAGGTTTTATCAGCAAAGTCAGCATTCTTAAAAATGTAATTTATTTAAATTATTCCGGTTTGAACATTTTTTACCTTACTTATCAATTATTAATGACCCAAAAC
This sequence comes from Biomphalaria straminea, assembly GCA_021533235.1. Classification (NCBI taxonomy): domain Eukaryota; kingdom Metazoa; phylum Mollusca; class Gastropoda; family Planorbidae; genus Biomphalaria; species Biomphalaria straminea. Next base: position 7,572 of record JADKLZ010048445.1, on the reverse strand, counting down.
CGATTTTTCAAAATGGTCACGCATTTTTTTTTATGTATTTGGATAGAACTCGTAATCCTAAGACCAAGGTTACCACACATTAGCCTATAGCACAAATATTAAGAAAGTAAAAAAAAAATTAAACACTTGTTTTTTTTTTTTTTTGGATATTTTTTGTTTGCCTTCCAAACCCGTGTATTTGAAGAATATTTAAAAGGAAACTATAAGGTCCCTAGAGATGAATCTTAGTAAAACCATTCATGTGCACACGCTCAATTTTTTTTCAAACTTGTCTAAAAATTATTTGAGTTTATTTACCTGTGCCGAATGTTGCATTTTATCATTTTTGGCATGTTTCAAAAAGGGAGGTAAAAACACAAAAAAATATGCATTTTCAAAATTTTGAAACAAAAAAAACTATAAATGCCATATACATGTAATATATGTCAAAATGCGGGGAATTTATAGATTTACAAGAATAAACTACTATAAATAATATTTTATTTCAGTATATACATATACAATAATATGCAATGGTTTACTAAAACTCTAAATTTTAATGAGCAAAAAATATGACACCATATAGCAATAAGAAGTAATTATGTATCATATTTTGGATTGTTATCTCCTCTTCCATAATAATATTAAATAACATGTATCTATTTATAGAGACCTCTATAAGTGTATTGCCAACTAATGATAGTAAAAAAAACACATACAGTCCATACATTTACTTAGATTTCTAAACACAATTATCTACAAAGCCATTCAGCTGAATGCTATTCTATAATTTCTTATTGAATCTTTAAACTCTATAAGCTGATTTGAAAAAAATGAAAATCAGAACACAATTTGTGTGCAGAAAATTGTTTAAACAAGGCTAAAAGAAGACCAGTAAATTATTTTAACTAAAGCGCAACTATTCTAATCACATAACCTTTGACATATTCACTGTCTAAACAAAGAATTCTACATGAAAATATAGGATATAAACTGTAATTCCCGTAGGCTACTGAATATTACTATAGAAACACATATATTTGTCATTAATTTCATTATCTTTATGTAGCAAATTTTCACTGTTAAGGTTGCATGAACTAGGAATATAGTAAGAAGCTTGAATTTTTTTTTTTCTAACATTTATAACTTATGAACTAAAATAAACTCCTTCAAAGTATATTTTAAATTTAAATAAATTTAATTTAAAAATATTAATACATCCCAATGCTAATGTGCTGTCATTACAATCTCAGCCATCAAGCTGCGAGATGTTTGCCTATCAGAAAAAGAGAAACATTAGTATTTATAACACTTGCATGAGAGCAAGTATCTCAATGACATGTTGATCAAAATAGTAAGATTCATTTTAGTTAGCTACTTTCTATATGTTCTTCTCAATTTAAGATTTGATTATGATTTTAACTTTCAACACATCCAGTTTATTTACTGTTTTCCTTCAACATGATCAACCTTATATACTTTTATGTAGCTTAAATCTTTTAGATGTCAAAGTTTCAAAATCTTTTTTCTTAAAAAAGTATTAAATGTTTTTTAAAATAGTTTATGCAGCTATAGCTACTTTTTGAAAAATAATATAATGATTAGGTCCTAAGTTTATCATTGTTGTATTTATTATTGGAAATACTCTATCTACTGTTTGTCTTGTAAAGCATCAATAATTATTATCAACTAGTCGACCGGCGGCATACCATACGCCGCTATTTTGCAGGGTAGGCATTAGGCACAGCAACATATGCGACCGCAGTGGGTCCCGCACCTTCTTTGGACCGGTGCCAATTTTTAGGTGTATAAATTATTAAATTGAACCATTTTATAACATGATGATATAACAGATTTCCTGCGGCCTCTTGATTTAAAAGGAGCCCCTAAATATCTCCTGAAATGTTATTAAATATAGGCCTACGAAAAAGTCCTGGAAATCTCCGGAAATTATTGAAGTCTTTTGTAAAAAGACTTTACAAAAGTAAAGTAATTTGTAATATTAATTAAAGTACTTCTAAAGTCAAACTTGAGAGTAGTATCTATCTGTGTATTGACGTTCTAGTTTCAATAGTCTTAAGACACAATATAATCTCTTCCGGCTTTTTTAACCTCCCTTCTATTCACTACACAAATTCATAAGATAGTTTTATGTAACAAAAATGTGTGCATTGCAATTGTGTGTACTTTATTTTAAAAGTAAAAGAGATGGCAAAAATTATAGCAGTCGGTCCCACCTGAATCACAATTAACAATAACAAACACTCACTACATGGTGACACACACCAGCTATCCACTGCGCATTTTTCAAACCGGAAAAGGGAAGAACCGGCAGCAACCACTCTATTTATAGAGCCAGGTCACTCACATAGACTAACTCTAGCGTTAAAGAGGTGGCGGTAGACACACATGCACTGAGAACTAGCCTAGATAAATTTACAGAAATTAGCATACAGTATATATAATATAAAATAGAGCGCAAGCTCACAATTACATTTAGAATTAACAGAACATTGTACAACTTGGCGCCACATTTTCAAGGAGGTACTTATAGTTGGTTTAAAGAGGCTTTAGACTTTAGACATTACCAATGAAGATTGTTGCGGAAACAGTTTTCCGCCCAATGGGCCAAACGACGCGTGAAGATCTCAGTAAATAAGAATATCATATGACGTTTTTGAAATACAGAGGTTAATAGTAGAAAAAATCATTGTAGATACCTCAGAATAAGGATTTTGTTGGCTTTTAATACCGGAAACAGTGCTTGGCGGTGAGGCTCCTTCCCGTGCTGTGAGAGCTCAAAGCGCTCTCCCAGAACTCCTTGCTCGCAATGGCAGGGAGTCTATCATTTTTCTACTAACTCAAGGAAAAACCTATTCTAGAAGAATAAAGGGTCAAAATGTAATAAAGAGTTAATTATGGACACACACGCACATACTTACGCACACAAACACACGAGTACAAATACACGCAAACACACATATATTTATTTTGCGGGTTTAGTGGGGAGAAAAAATTCCCCCTTCCGAAAAAAATTCCTAACTACACTCTTGCAAAACTTAGTAACTCTAAAATGGTGATAATTTATTTTATGAATGAATAAAATATGTCCCTTAGATATATAATATTGTTACGACTTTCTCTATCAGGCCTTCTGCAAACACTGCTTAACTTACACAACACATCTAACACAAGAACTTGACAATAAGACTTCAAATAACAATGTGGCAGTTTAATAACAATTACGTCGATAACAGCCAATACGACACAATCGGCTACACACAACTTCAAATTCTTTAACTATACAACATAACTGCCTAACACTACACCACAATTCCCTCTAGCTCTGTCTACTTCTAGACTCGTGCAGCTACATTTCGAAGACTCACTTAGTAGGACACAGTCCTTACGGCCTCTGTGCTGGACTGGACTATTCCTTTTTAACAAACTGTTCTAGTCCGTCCAGGATCTACATCACATGACCACAACATGGGTCAAACTAGGGACAGCCGTTGACCTCTGTTACTTGCCTTAGTCTGTGTGTCAGTAGGTCTCACACACTAACCCCTTCAGTCCGCCACTAGAGTTACAACATTGTCCCTTTCTTAGATTTGTCGTGGAGGTTTATCATTGCCGGTGGGGTCTATATGTGGGAATAGCAGTAGGCTTATACTGCCATCTCGATGAAGTCATCTGCATTGCAACCTGTGAATGTCTCTTTCTCCTGCACCAGTTGGACTTCCTTTGTTTGAGAGAACGTGTACGTTGATATCGTTGTCGTTCGCTTGTTTTCTTGTCGATCAATGTTGGTGGCAACAACGTAGCACATAGGAAACTAGTGCATTTTATAGATGTAGTCATCAAGACTGTTGATCTAACAAGTTGCTTCAGCATTCACCTTCAATGGATGTTTTGCAAAGGAGCTGCAAGTCCACATGAAGGAAAGTTGTCAAACATGTCAGCACCTTCATCCGAGTCTGGATGATTCGACTGTGGGGCAGGCTGAAAACATTTCAGGTGCAAAGGTCCATCAATGTCATCATCAGATTCTGTTGTGCTTCCTTGACTATCACCAGGACTTGTCGCTCTGACCTTGACAGCTGGACAATCTTCTGTTAAGCCCAGACATTGTTGGTAAGTCTCCAAGTGCTCGCACTCTTCTTTCGAGGCGGGCCTGTCAGCACAGTTCTTGATGAGCTCCTGGGAATCACGTTGACATGATCAGATCTGTGCTTATTGTTGTCACAGAAAACGCCAGGCTTCTTGTTGTTTCAGCCAAACAACTCGTCTGCCTTGTTCTGCGAGGTACTGGTACCTATCTGTTTAATTAAGGTAGCAAACCCCTCAGAGACCCTAATTTTCTTAATTTTGCATTAGAAATATTTTTTTCTAGATAATTACATTAAAGGGACCATAAAATTAGGTTGTGTAAAAAAAATAAAAAAATTATGCAAATATGGGTCCAAGATGGCCGCCGCAATGGTAAAAATACATTGTAATTTTCAACACTTCTTGCTCAGCTTCTAATTAAATCTTAGCTTTCCGATTTGGCAAATTATCTTAGAATATAAGGCTTGAGGTGCCCCAGCAGTTTTAATAAGATATAATGAAAACTTTTTTTTTATTAATTTTCAAAAACATAGAATACTAAAACGACAAAAGTTATTACCTTCTGGTCCACTAAAAAATTAATTTTTTAAAATCCCTTCAATGTATTGCAATGAGACTGCTCGGGCACCTCCACAAAGAAATAAGAAATATATGTGGCACATTTCAAAGCAATAGAGCAATATTTGATCAAGTTATCAATGTTAATTGTAGGACACCTATAGAGAAAAATCATTTTTCAGAAAACTTGAATAAAAAACTTAAAATATTCATTATTTTACTTACAAATGACTTTTAATGCCCTCCTGGTGTGTACATATCCCCTTCTGAAGCTGCTGTGGTATCCAGGAAACCTTTTTTTATGTCTCTTAATGTTTTTCTTCTTTTCTTTGCTGTTTCTGACGACTTGAAGTCAGAAAAGAGAATGCGCTTTTTGTCGCCATATCCTCAAAAACAGGTTCAGGAAATTTTATAACAGCTTCAGTGAGACCATTTTTATGTTTATAAGACATTGGGTCTAGCTTGTACTTGCACCAAGAGTTGTCAGGGCAGTAATCATGTCTTGGTACTTTTTCAGAAGATCCAACATGAAAAAGGACAGCTTTGAAGTCTGCTTTCATCTGAGCCAAATTACCACTATTCTGACGAATAGCAAATCCAAAGTAATTTTGGAGTGTGTCTATCTTTTTGCTGGTTAATCTGCCCATACCACTAATGCCCTTTCCATCGTCGTACAGAATTTCTCGTGGACCGATTCTACCTTCGTACTCAACTGTACCTGGAACGAGTACATCTGTTCTTTTACGGCGTTCATTAAATCTATGATATCTGGTTGTACTTAGAACAGATACAATGCCGAGTCTACCTCTTTCGTCAAGAAAGGCTTGTCGAAGGCGTTCTCCAAGAGTTTTCTTGTCTCTTTTAAAGCATTTTTAGTCCACGACACCGAAACATTTGTTACAATTCTTTTAGATCAAGTTCAACAAGCAGTTTCACGGAAGCAATAATAAATCCCACTTCTGACACCAGTGTTACGACTTTCTCTATCAGGCCTTCTGCAAACACTGCTTAACTAGCACTACACATCTAACACAAGAACTTGACAACAAGACTTCAAATAACAATGTGGCAGTTTAATAACAATTACATCGATATAGCCAATACGACATAATTGGCTAAGCAAAACTCCAAATTCTTTAACTATACAACATAATTGCCTAACACTACATCACAATTCCCTCTAGCTCTGTCTACTTCTAGACTCGTACATCTACATGTCGAAGACTCACTTAGTAGCACACAGTCCTTACGGCCTCTGTGCTGGACTGGCCTTTTCCTTTTTAACACACTGTTCTAGTTCGTCCAGGTTCTACATCACATGACCACAACATGGGTCAAACTAGGGACAGCCGTTGACCTGTGTGACTCGCCTTAGCCTGTGTGACAGTAGGTCTCACACACTAATCATTTCAGTCCGCCACTAGAGCTACAACAATATATATTTATATGAAAAAAAAACAACTTAATACAATATAATTTAGTTTTGTTTTTATAAAGTTAGATAAGCTTCTTATTACAATGTTAACCGATATTAACAAAGATTTTGAACGTCTCTTCTATCAGAGTGACAGGTAAATTATTTAGTGTTTTTTTTTTTCAAACGTTTTATTCATAATGTAATTTTATTCCCATTTTTTAAAATAGGGATCACTAAGACAGTATCTATGTGCGAATGGTCGACTAAACATTGATAGGATTAAACATTTTACACAACAGTTACTTCAAGGTGTTGAATATCTTCACGGATTACAATGCGTCCATAGAGATATAAAACGTATGATATATAGATCAATTAAATACATTTCTTTTCTCTCTGTCTCTTGTCTCTCAAATACTCATTACTTTTTAGTAAAAAAAAATATAAAAATATTATATGTTTATAATAATTATAGGGCACTTCCGAAGATAAATGTAATCGTATTGACTTTATTCAAATCATCATACCAATATGTAATGACTAATAATTTTTCTTGCTATTTGTTATTTGGATACGGGGGGGGGGGGAGAGTCATCCAAGTATTACCCATTCTCATAATGCAGGGATGACAGGCATGACGTGAGAGCACTTTAATGACTGGGGATGCTCAACTTAAGGCGGACGGTATCTGTCCTTTGGATCCCTCCCATCTACGAAAGTGGCCCTGCTCTACACTATATATTTCTTCTATAACAGTCCCAAGTTGGAGTGCTGGTGCAAAATCTATTACGCGCGCGCTTTAAGTCACATGAAAGATCGTTCACTGTTAGACGGATATTAAAATTACGTCTACAAGTCAAACCAGACAAACTGCACATGCGTATTATTAACCGTTCAACGTGTATTTCTAATTTGTCTTAAATCGTCGTTTATGTTTCATCTATTCTTGAACCATTTAACCAGACGATGCAGTTTGTAAATCTTAACATAGTGACTTCTAAACACATTATCAGCAGTCTCGTTGATATTATAAATAACCTGATTGACCATACTGAAGACAAAATTGGTAGTTAATTGGTTCTGCCAAGAATTGCAGTCGAAGACAAATTGAACTAAAACCAAATATTCTGAATTTGAAGAGTTATTTCATAACAAGACTTTACATTACCTATCTTGATTGTGCACGAAACAAAAGCGTTCATCGCCTGCTTATTTTTTTGTGACGAGAAGCAATTCATAAGTGAATTTAATGTCAGTTTCCGCAGTAATAGTCAACGTTGCAGTTGAATGTTTGATCAACCGCAGTGAGGTACGGGCAGTACGGATAAAGTTAACAACTTGTATAGTAAATAATTGTTTGTGTACATGTTCAATTTTTCCCCTTGAAAAACGTATTTAGAGTACTTTTAATATAGCAAATTGATTGGAGAGGGTGGGGGGCTATTAAAAAGGTATGTAAGAAATTAGAGGCTACGAATTAGAGCCATATTCGTTACTTGCATCACCCT
>JADKLZ010048397.1:5861-17004 GCA_021533235.1 Biomphalaria straminea | reverse complement strand
GAGTCTCAAATCTTGAAGCTATATAATGAGACAATGTGAGGTCCAGCAAGTCTCAAATCTTGAAGCAAGATAATGAGACAACGTGAGGTCCAGCGAGTCTCAAATCTTGAAGCCATATAATGAGACAATGTGAGGTCCAGCGAGTCTCAAATCTTGAAGCAAGATAATGAGACAATGTGAATTCCAGTGAGTCTCAAATCCTGAAGCCATATAATGAGACAATGTCAGGTCCAGCTAGTCTCAAATCTTGAAGCAAGATAATGAGACAATGTGAGGTCCAGTGAGTCTCAAATATTTTTCTTGAGTTCTATTTATGCTATGAAAATAGTCTACGATTAAACTTGTTTTCTTCACATATTGGTACGTGTTTGATACCTAGAAGAAACATCTATAAAGATACACGAGTTAAAGACACACGAATAACGACATAATTGCTGGTCGCTGTAAACAGAATTTCGATGGAAAATCTCAGAAAACGGATTTAATACAACAGCCACAATTTTAGAACCGTCGTTCTATTTAAGCGTAGCCTTTGTGTGACAGTTATATTCTAGCGCACTCGTTAGTCCCCGACATGGCGGTCCCTACGTCGAGGGCTAAAATGACCACCCAGTTAGTGGGCGTAGGTGTGTGGTGTGTCTTACGCCAGAACTTGGCACATCCCAGCACAATTTAGTCTCTCCTAAATCATGTCTGATAATCAACTGGCGCTAATAAACTTCCGAGCTACCTTCATCCACGACACTTCCTGCACCTTGTGTATCAGTCTATAGCTAGATTCTTTCTTTTCTTTTTCTTTAATTCTTTTTTTTTAAACGTAAAGTTGTTTCTTTCCTTTGCAATCCCTCTTTTAAACTTGTTTTTTTTTTCTATAATGTGTTTCTTTCATTTACTTTTTCACTTTCTTCTGTACACTTGTGTTCTATCTTTTTCTTGTGTGTTTCTTTCAATTACTTGCATTCATTTGCAAACATTTACTGTTTTTATTCCTTTCTCTTGCAGTTGTTTCTTTCAGTAGCCATTTATTCGCTTTTTAAACATATTTTTATACCTATATGTTATTATCGTTTCATTAAATGTTTTTATCTCTTTTTTTATTTCTTTTCTTACCTGTTTCTTTAATATGTCTATTTCTTTTAGACATATATATATATATATATAGTTATCTATATATATATTCCTCTAAGTAAGAGGTCAAACAACAACATGCAAGTAACAACATGCAAGCAACAAGTAAATAGGGAAGATCCCATGGCGTACGCACGCGGTGTGAATGGACCCAATCCGCACTATTTCATTCACAAAATAGCATAGACATAAATAAATATAGACTGGAAAAAGGAAGTAACTTCGTGTAACTTGTGGGAAGCGTGGTCGAGAGGCTAAGTGCGGCTTGAGCTTGGCTTGCTTGGCTACCTAGAAGGGGGCTCGAGGTTCGACACCCGACTCGGGCAGAGTTGTGTTTACTGAGCGCCCAAAGGCAGCACGGGAAACCAACTCCTAGATACCCCCTCCCCCCCACTGGTCCACAAATAAGATTGGACCAAAGCGCTCTGAGCATGCTATAAGCATGAAAGTAGCGCTATATAAAAGCTATAATAATAATAACTTGAAAACACATGTATATATATCTACTATTGAATTATGATTTCTAAATTATGAAAAAAATAAAAATTGCATGATCCTTAGTCTTAGAGATTTAACACAATTTATAGACATAAAATAAAGTACACACAATTGTAAATTTCATAAAACTCTCTTATGAATTTGTGTAGCGATTGGAAGGGAGGTTAAAAAAGTGGAAGCCGGAAGAGATTATATTGTGATTGTGTCGTAAGACTCTTGAAACTAGAACTACACTATTTCGGGACCCACTGTGGTCGCATATGTTGCAGTGCCTAAGGCCTGCCCTGGAAAATAGCGGCGTATGCTATGCCGCCGGTCGACTAGTTTTTTTTTATTTTGTCTCTCTCTCTCTCTTTATGTTTATTTTCTCATGTATGCATCTCCCTGTTCCTTTCTCTCGCTCTCTTTGGGCTATCTTCTCTCTATATATCTCGCTCTCTTTGGGCTCTCTTCTCTCTATATATCTCGCTCTACGCCTCTATCTTGTTTGGCTTCTCCCTCTCTCTCTCTCTCTCTCTCTCTCTCTCTCTGGTGTCTCTCTTTCATTTCGCTCTCTTTTTCTCGCTGTCTTCTCTGTCCTTCCCTCTTTCTCTTCTTCTCTATCTCTCTCTCTCATTATTCCTCTCGTAAGTAGCCTACACCTCTATTCCATTCTCTGATTGCCTTCCTTTATTATCCACATTATCGCTATCAACAACTTAAACCCAAGGCTAAATCTATTTCCATTATCTCAAAACTAAATAAAGCCATATTATCAAACAGCCTTATTGTTTTTTTTCTCATTTAAAACATTCATACAATATAATAATTAAATCAAATTTGTGGATGATATTCAGACTCTGACACTATTTTAGTTTCCCAACCCTTCTCATATAGTAAATTTCTACATTATGAAAAAACAAACAAACTCTGTACTCATTGCAAACATTAGAAAAAAAACAACATCTTCTAAATTTAGATCGCTAAAAACTAATATTATGTACATTAATATTCATAAAAATGTTTGTTTGTTATCAGTGAGTCGAAAATGAGAGAGATAAGAAAATGTGGAGTGTATTTTTTTTTTTTTTTGACTGGCTGAACATTCAACATTATCTTTCATAAGCACATCAGAGGTGATGTTTAATTATAGACAGAAGATGAATTTAATCTCCCTGGAGTCGTCTCCCAGCCCTCGTCAGCCTCCTCGTGCCCAGGAAGAGTTTTCATGAAGGCGTTTCATCTAAGACTCGTACATTCCGATTGAAATTTATATATATATAAGATATATTTAATTCGGAAGGTATGTACATCTAGCCTCATTGTACTTACCGAAGTAATGTTGGCCTGACGGAGAGTAGAAAGGAAAGAAAAGGTAGGGTGGGACTCGCCCTAGGAGGTTGGCTCATAATTCTTCAGGAATGGATGTTGGGGTTATCTAAACATTTCTTGGGGAGCTGGCAGAATCTCCTTGATTTTTAGTCTCCCCCCTCCTCCCCCCCCCCTCCTTTTCAAGACTCTGGAAACATATCTGGCGTCTGCCGGAGAAAAAAAAAATGTCACAAATTATGAACGATGGAACTGACGCTGCCCACCCTCTCCCTCTTACTCTCGAGCTTATCGTGTGACTAGAAAGCTAGAGGGCAGGCGTGAAAATGGAAGGGGGGGCGTGAGTTTGGGAATGAAGTAAAAGAATAAGATCAGTGAGTAGTGGGGGGCGATAAGGGCGCCGTGTCAGCGTGAATGGAGATAACTCTTCCCTACCGAAGGTGCCAATGAGAGAGTAAACTTAGATACTAACCAAAAATAAAAAATCTCCGAAAGTTCATCTGCCATTTATTAACGACATAATTTTTATCAACTTTTTTTTTTAAGTTAGCTAAATAAATAGATTTTAAGGTCTGAAAATCATTTAAAATTTATTATAAGTAAATCCCCACCAAAAAAGAAGGGGGGGGATAAGGAACTTTTTAAATATTATTATTTATTTATTTAAATTATCCGTCTTATAAATAGAAGTAAGAAAAAAACGCGCGGGTAATGTTTCCCAGCAGGGGAAGATAACTCGCTCTACGGCACAGAAGTTGTTTGGTGCACTAATTGTGATAAGACAATTTCAGTTTGGCTCTCAGGTAGACAAGAGCGGGGGAGAGGGTGTAGATGGTTAAAATAAAAGGGGGGAGGATACGGAGATGGAAGGCGGACATGAGGGGAAAGAAAAGCTTTTAGTTTTATCATTAATCAAGGGAATTGTCTGATACAGAATTATCTCCCTCGGCCGTCTCCCCGGTGTTTAATATATCTCCCTTGGAGATGGCCCCGCACTTGCCGTACCCAAGAAACATACAGCGTCCTTATGGGGAACACAAATTTCGGAACATTTTTCAAATTCTTTTTATTTTTGTGATTTTTCCCTCATATCGGCTCGGTTGGATTTCAAACGAGGAGGATTTGGCGAGGGTTTGTTAACTGGTTTACTGCTTTGGTTTCGACAAAGATTTTCTGGCGTCGTCAGCCAGTCTCGCGAACTTACAGCACAAGTAATGTCTAATAGTTTCTTTTTTCCTACTTCTTGAAGCAATAGAACCTGTCCACCGAACTCAACATCTGAAGATATTCGCTAAATAGTTGCTCTCTCATTTGAGCAGCCAATCACCGGAAATGCCCCATTCTTAATTAAACAAACACGAGATGTTCATTCTTATCTTATAGCAACCGTTTAAGCTCGTCGACCCCTTTTTTTTTTTTTTACAATCCCCCCCGCCCCCCCCCCCTATTACACGCACACATATAAACATACAGCAATAGAAGGATAGACAAAAACAATCCATATTTTCGATGGTCTTGGGCGACCCCTGGCAAATTGTTAATCGACCCCCAAGGGGGTCGCGACTCACAGTTTGAGAACCCCTGTCTTAAACGCTAATTTACAGACGTTACTGGCATCTCATTGCGCGATTGCTACACAATAGTTGTATTCAAACTCTGTTCCTTTATTGTCGCTTATGTTATATAGTCCAAAAGAGCCTGAAGTCTGTCATACATGATAACAATATTCCTTGACTACCGAGAACATTTACCAGGTACTTTTGTGAGTAGCTTGGAGATACTTGTTCCTATAGTGAATCCTTATCTGCAAGAGAACTCGATCTCTGTGCCTTCAGTTGAGATGCAAAGAAATAATAAATAAATAAAGCAGCTACTGCGTGAAATGCTATAACATTGCAGAGGAGAAGAAATAATAAATAGTTTGTATGATCTATTGTAATTAGTAAGCAAATGTCTTTAGGTCCAAAATAAGGACAGAATAAACTTTATCACGTGACTGTCTGACCTACATATTTTATCACATCCAAGGCAAAACTCGTCATCTTATGCATATGTATATTGCAGCATTTCAGACACACGCACTCATCCCCATATACACGCACTTACTGAGACACACACACACACATACACTCACACACAAGCACGTGCTCTATCCTTGGAAGTTTAATAAACAGTTCAATTATTTGTAAGTCGTTCATCATTTCGTTGTTTTTGTTTTTGTTTTCCTTTTATACATGTCATTTGGGGGATTCCCCACTCTTTTTTTTTTGGCACAAACACACACACCAATTATTATTTGGGGTACAAACATACTTATGTTTATTGGTGGACTCAAGGTTTTATAATATGTTCATTGAATAAGTTTTGTAAAGGTGGGCGGGGCGAGGGGGGGGGGAGAGACGGGGGGAGAGGAGTGGACAACTGTTCTTTGCCTTGCTTTAAGTTTCCAGACTTGTAAATATTTTGGAATGGGTTCATCCAGTTCCTAGACACACCTTTACACATTGACAACCTGTACAGAATGGCACAAGCACACAGATGTGGCAGCTATACACATTGACAAAATTTACAGTGTGACACACACAGGGGCGGCCCTTTTATTTTTGTATAACATATATTATGGGGTATGGAAATAACTTATGTCAATATGGGGGTGAGGGGAAAGGAACATTTGTCAAAAAATGGTTTGTGAGAGTATGAATAAAATATGTGTGTGAAGAAAAAAACAGGCGTTGAAATAATGTTCTGATTATTGCTTTTGAAACAAAAAATCATAAACATAAAAACAGGAAAACAAAACAGAAATAGAGGTGACAGATCCTGGACTTTTAGAGGCTCACGTCGTCTATGACATGATGAACATTCTCACAGGGTAGTTAAAGTAATCAATGTTGGTAATGCGCTTACGTATGCAATGTGTTATAATATAAACAAATTATTGCTCCTCAATTAGTATTTATGATTCCTGTTTATAAATGTGGTGCATAGATTTAGATTTATGATAAGACCACAGAAACATTCGTTTATCTTTAAGCTAATCCGACCCAATTTTTTAAAATTATGAAACCCTCGCCAATGCTAAATTTAGAAATAAAACCGTCTCTCCTTTTTTTTTCCCTTGGTTTAAATAGCTTTGTACTAATGCTGTCTCATCATTATGAATTCCCCTTGATTTGAGAAAGAGAGATTAAGAGAGAGAGAGAGAGAGAGAGAGAGAGACAAAGACAGAGACAGAGAGAGAGAGAGACAGAACGAAAAGATAAAGCCGGCTAATAAAATGATTATTAATTATTGACCCCGATTCGACTTCCGTTTTTTTTTTTTTTTTTCAAAGAAAAATATTTAAATAATAAAAATAATAAAAATCCAAAAGGAGACGAGATTTTGGTTTAATCCGGCTTTTGTAGCAGCAGACGAGAGGCTCTCGCAAGGGCAGAAATACTTTAATGAAAATTGAGAAGTGAGATAGACAAACATACGAATACAATATTAAACAGCTTGAAATGGAATCTAGTATTTCGACATAATCTTCTCAATTCTGCGGCCATTTCTCCCGGAACAGTTACACTTAAACATAACAACAACGTATTTTAAGCATTTTCGCACTTCACCCCGGCCACATTGAAATGTTTTGCTTTCACTGAAATACAATAATACCAAGACTCAAAGAGACGGCACTGTCGAAGTTAACTCCCTAAAGAAAGATGCTATGGACAGTGGCGTGGCAACCATGGTACAATGGGGCTCATTGCTCCTCGGCTCATGAAGAATAGAAATTCACAAGGGCTTATGTTGTTTTACATGTTTGGATGTTCCGTCAGAATTGAGAACTATTACATCGTCTACGAAATCTCTTGAATATGTTTCAAACCCGGGACCGTAGCGACGACAGTCTATAATAAGGCATACCACACGACCAGGCAGACACGTATTGAAACAAAAATCGTTAATTATATTCAAGAAATCTTACACCAAGAAGTTTGCTAATGACAGTTTTTCCACTATATAGGAAAAAGAAAGCGTGAAGAATGTAGAATATAAACCCACAAAAAAAAACAAAAAAAAACAGAGGAACGGTTCATCATTCCCCAATTATCAGTGAATCTCCCAAGGCAGCGGTTCTCAAACTTTATGCTCGACGACCTCTTTTTACAATCCTTCTTTCTGCACGACCCCCGCCCCCCCCCCCACACACACACATACGGCAATAGAAGAATAGACAATAATAATCCATATTTTCGATGGTCTTAGGCAACCCTTGGAAAATCATCAATCGACCCCCAATGTTTCCTTAGGACAGGGGGTCGCGACCCACAGGTTGAGAACCCCTGTCCTAAGGAAACATTGAATTCTATATGGGCTTGTTACCCATGTTTCATTACATATAGGCTGCAGGAAGCATTGCGCTTAGAGAACAAAATTTAGTTTTTAGTATTACAATCGTTCGGGCAGCAAAAGGGAGGGGGGGTGCTTTAAAAAAAAAAGTAAAAAGACTGAAGTAAAAGGACAAGAAACAATATAAAAGACGGGCTTACGGGCTTGAAAGACAACGGCTTTACAGAGACTTTTTAATCCGCAGCCAGCTAATCTCCATTGAACAAAAGGGGAAATAATTGAAACCAGAAAACCTTAAGGAACGGTCTGGGACTCGTGGATGTTTAGGGCAGGAGGTGAGGGGGACGCGAGGGTTGGGAGAGGAAGCGAGAGGCCGTGAGGTGGGGGGGTATTTCAGTAGTACTTCGAGATATCCTCTTAACAATTGTAATAGTCGGGAATTACTATTAAATTATTATTATTTTTTAATATCTTACGGGCGATTAGGCCTACTACTGGACTGGGTCGATTGGAGTTAATCGTATTAAAGAGAAGATAACAAAAAAAACAAAAAAACAAGACCATTATTAGTTAAGGGTACCACAGAGGGGATGGAGAGAACAAAACAACACAGTTATTAGTTGATGTCATGATAAGAGAAGTTCTATCAGTTAACAATTGATTTCTATAACAAGGAGAAATATTGGATTGAATAAGTCAATGGATCTCTTAAGCGATTACACATTGTTATAACAGAAGCAGGGGAAAAAACACCTTTATATTTGAGATTCAAAAGAACAGAAAACTATATATAAAGGTGGCCGGGGGGGGGGGTACACTGAGAAGTAAGAAAATGTCTGCCTGGTCGTGTTGTATGCGCTACAGATTGTCGTAAAGATGGTCTCAAGTTTAAACCCAACCTGCAGTCGTCCCCTGACGTCTTGATGACGTCTGGGTGAAGACGTAATAGTATTTATTCCTAAAGACACGTCTGAGACAAGTCCAAGAAATCAACTGTCACATTTATTGCTTCACAATGCTACGATAGTTTTATTATGTTCGTATATAACGACAGACGACACCAACATACAAGTCATATTCGATCCTCTTAGAAGTAAAAAATATATCTTTAAATATTACTGTAGTTAGTGTTAGTAAAGTAAAAAATAAAATAAAAAAATATTACTTCTAGGAGACAGTGCATATTGTTTGAGATCTCGAGTCAGGGCCGGACCTAGCAATTGCGGGCCCTATGCGAATCTGATAGCGCGGGGCATAGTCTGTGTGGGAATAAGACTATAATACGTGAAATTTAGGATTTTCTATTTGAATTTTATTCATACTTATCTAAGTTAAAAATTGCGTAGGGTTGGCGTTTGCAGCAGTGAATGACACCCACAAATGACAATTTTGATAATTTTTCTGGAGATTTTTATGAGTTTTCATGAGGTTTTAATTAATTCGGGAAATTTTCGTTTATATTTTGAATTAGCGCGGGGCCTATGAAAGCGCGGGGCCCACTGCGACCGCATAGGTTGCAGTGGCCTAAGACAGGCCCTGTCTCGAGTGTAGATCCGAGTGCCAACGTAGATTAAAAGATTAATTACTTTTCACGTCTGCTGTGTCAGGCGGCAAGCCACCGAGACTTCAGTTCGAGGGATTATATCCGAGTCACTTGCACTTGTTAATACACAATAAAGCAGACGCGAGTTCGATGAATGCAGCTGTAATCAATGGCGCCACTTGCATAGATTCTCTGCTAGGGAAGTTTAGGTTGTAGTGAGCCTTTTCAATTATACATTCTAATTACACATTTCCAATATGCATGTTTAGTAAAATGTTATCCATAAGAATGGGAAAGAAAAGGCATGGCTTGTTACTAGTCGCCAGTGAGTTCATGTTGTATATAATAAATGTACCAATAGGTACAATATTTTTAACAAGAGAAAATTAGTGAATTAAATATGGCGAATCAATGGACGAAGCTGGGATATTTTCTATTAATATTTTTTGTTTGCTTCGCACCAGTTGTTGCCAGCAGAGTTAGACTTTAATCAGTGTGTTATATCCAATGATACAGTCATTCAGAAGTTGTTTCTTAGAATATTGATATTATCCTAATTATAATAAGATTACCATGGTCACTGGTGTCTATTCCTTGACTACATGTAAATTTAGGTCGTGGCAAAAACATCGTTGAGTTGTCAACGTTGTACCAGCTCACTCTGTCACAATGGTCCTCATTCACCAATCGTAAACAAACAGCGTTTAGCCACGTGATTCTATATATCTTCTATACAAATTATGTAATGGCTAAAGCTTGTCACGTGATACGCATTTTTCACTGTTTTATCAATATTATGACGTGGCTAAATGTGTTTATTTACGATTTGTGAAGGTCCATTCCGTTCTATCTTAACGGTAATCGCATGTGATGTTTTGTTCTTAAAAAGTTAACAATTGGTCACGTGGCTAGCTCAAGCACGATATTATTCCCCCTCCCCCTAGGTCACAGATATAAAATCAATCACTTGACAACGTCAGAGTCAAAGCTTTAATGAAAGAATGTTCTTGAAGGTTATAAAATATAATCGTAGACCATAATTTTATATAGATTCAAATAATAGATGACGATAATACAACACCTTGGTATAAGAGAGTGTAAGTTATGTGGAAGTTGATGCCATTGTTTCATGTTTTGACACCTATATCTTTCAGACTCTGGCAAGTTTCTATTGTTTGTTGTTCACTTGTCCAGTGACTCGTTCAAAAGTACTGACCTTTATCTCAATCCAGCCATGCCAATGTACGTAGATATTTGTCATTGAACTTTACGGATGGAAACTTCTATTAGAATGAAGTAAATGTTCAGGATTCAGGATAATCCCTTTCCGCTCTCTCTCTCTCTCTCTCTCTCTCTCAGTGTGTGTGTGTGTGTGTATGTCTTACAACTCCTCTTTGTCTCTTTCTATCTCTTTCTATTCCTTTACCGCTTTGACTCTCTCTCTCTCTTCCTCTATGCCTCTTTCTTTCTCTCTTTTCTTTTACTCTGTCTCACTCCCTATGTCTCTATGTCTCTGCATGTATATTTCTTTCTGTCTTTCTGTCTGTCTCTCACACCGATTAAACTCTGGGTGTTATAACTCTCTCCTGTTTGTCCTCAGTCACCACATATACCACACCGGGGGGGAAAGCAGAGAAGGATACGCCCCTGGGGACACCGACAACTCTAGGATCCCACGTGCTAATGGCTTAACACCCAGGCTAATCGCGCCTGCAGTTATTCCCGAGGCCACGCGGTGCTACCCCTCCCCCCCCCCCCCCACTTTCACGTCTACCCAGATTTAGGAGGGGGAGAAAGGGCACATCGATCTGAACATACGATAAGATATGACTGCTGTAAGGGGGGGGGGGGCTGCTGAAATGAGAGAGGGGTTAAGGCGGTTGACTTGAAACTTAGAGTAGGGGCTGGGGATATCGGGGTTGAGGGGGGGGTGTAGGTGTAAAACTGTAAATTTTTTACAAGAAAAAAAATAATAATAAAATAAATCCCATGTTACTAGATCTAGTAGACACTCAGTGCGAGCCTCGTCCCCCCTGTAATCCCTACGTACATAACCCGAATTAATTACTTTTCATTAATTCCAAGAGCATTCACTCTGCCCGAACTTTTGAATACTCAAGAGTAAGTCGCTTTCCCTTTCCAGACACTTTTTTTTTACTGAAGTATATTTAGTGAGATTTGATTTTTTTTTAAAACTGTACCTTACGGTGGAAATAAGAGAAAAAAAAAGAATGGTAATGCTATTAAGAAACGTGTCCAGAGTGATAGGAGGCCAATCTCGCGTGTACAATATTTGTTCTCGACACTTGGCTCGGTATTCACGGTAATGTT
>JADKLZ010048396.1:5832-17139 GCA_021533235.1 Biomphalaria straminea | reverse complement strand
GAGTCTCAAATCTTGAAGCTATATAATGAGACAATGTGAGGTCCAGCAAGTCTCAAATCTTGAAGCAAGATAATGAGACAACGTGAGGTCCAGCGAGTCTCAAATCTTGAAGCCATATAATGAGACAATGTGAGGTCCAGCGAGTCTCAAATCTTGAAGCAAGATAATGAGACAATGTGAATTCCAGTGAGTCTCAAATCCTGAAGCCATATAATGAGACAATGTCAGGTCCAGCTAGTCTCAAATCTTGAAGCAAGATAATGAGACAATGTGAGGTCCAGTGAGTCTCAAATATTTTTCTTGAGTTCTATTTATGCTATGAAAATAGTCTACGATTAAACTTGTTTTCTTCACATATTGGTACGTGTTGGATACCTAGAAGAAACATCTATAAAGATACACGAGTTAAAGACACACGAATAACGACATAATTGCTGGTCGCTGTAAACAGAATTTCGATGGAAAATCTCAGAAAACGGATTTAATACAACAGCCACAATTTTAGAACCGTCGTTCTATTTAAGCGTAGCCTTTGTGTGACAGTTATATTCTAGCGCACTCGTTAGTCCCCGACATGGCGGTCCCTACGTCGAGGGCTAAAATGACCACCCAGTTAGTGGGCGTAGGTGTGTGGTGTGTCTTACGCCAGAACTTGGCACATCCCAGCAAAATTTAGTCTCTCCTAAATCATGTCTGATAATCAACTGGCGCTAATAAACTTCCGAGCTACCTTCATCCACGACACTTCCTGCACCTTGTGTATCAGTCTATAGCTAGATTCTTTCTTTTCTTTTTCTTTAATTCTTTTTTTTTAAACGTAAAGTTGTTTCTTTCCTTTGCAATCCCTCTTTTAAACTTGTTTTTTTTTTCTATAATGTGTTTCTTTCATTTACTTTTTCACTTTCTTCTGTACACTTGTGTTCTATCTTTTTCTTGTGTGTTTCTTTCATTTACTTTTTCACTTTCTTCTGTACACTTGTGTTGTATCTTTTTCTTGTGTGTTTCTTTCAATTACTTGCATTCATTTGCAAACATTTACTGTTTCTATTCCTTTCCCTTGCAGTTGTTTCTTTCAGTAGCCATTTATTCGCTTTTTTAACATATTTTTATACCTATATGTTATTATCGTTTCATTAAATGTTTTTATCTCTTTTTTTATTTCTTTTCTTACCTGTTTCTTTAATATGTCTATTTCTTTTAGACATATATATATATATATATAGTTATCTATATATATATTCCTCTAAGTAAGAGGTCAAACAACAACATGCAAGTAACAACATGCAAGCAACAAGTAAATAGGGAAGATCCCATGGCGTACGCACGCGGTGTGAATGGACCCAATCCGCACTATTTCATTCACAAAATAGCATAGACATAAATAAATATAGACTGGAAAAAGGAAGTAACTTCGTGTAACTTGTGGGAAGCGTGGTCGAGAGGCTAAGTGCGGCTTGAGCTTGGCTTGCTTGGCTACCTAGAAGGGGGCTCGAGGTTCGACACCCGACTCGGGCAGAGTTGTGTTTACTGAGCGCCCAAAGGCAGCACGGGAAACCAACTCCTAGATACCCCCTCCCCCCCACTGGTCCACAAATAAGATTGGACCAAAGCGCTCTGAGCATGCTATAAGCATGAAAGTAGCGCTATATAAAAGCTATAATAATAATAACTTGAAAACACATGTATATATATCTACTATTGAATTATGATTTCTAAATTATGAAAAAAATAAAAATTGCATGATCCTTAGTCTTAGAGATTTAACACAATTTATAGACATAAAATAAAGTACACACAATTGTAAATTTCATAAAACTCTCTTATGAATTTGTGTAGCGATTGGAAGGGAGGTTAAAAAAGTGGAAGCCGGAAGAGATTATATTGTGATTGTGTCGTAAGACTCTTGAAACTAGAACTACACTATTTCGGGACCCACTGTGGTCGCATATGTTGCAGTGCCTAAGGCCTGCCCTGGAAAATAGCGGCGTATGCTATGCCGCCGGTCGACTAGTTTTTTTTTATTTTGTCTCTCTCTCTCTCTTTATGTTTATTTTCTCATGTATGCATCTCCCTGTTCCTTTCTCTCGCTCTCTTTGGGTTATCTTCTCTCTATATATCTCGCTCTCTTTTGGGCTCTCTTCTCTCTATATATCTCGCTCTCTTTGGGCTCTCTTCTCTCTATATATCTCGCTCTCTTTGGGCTCTCTTCTCTCTATATATCTCGCTCTACGCCTCTATCTTGTTTGGCTTCTCCCTCTCTCTCTCTCTCTCTCTCTCTCTCTCTCTGGTGTCTCTCTTTCATTTCGCTCTCTTTTTCTCGCTGTCTTCTCTGTCCTTCCCTCTTTCTCTTCTTCTCTATCTCTCTCTCTCATTATTCCTCTCGTAAGTAGCCTACACCTCTATTCCATTCTCTGATTGCCTTCCTTTATTATCCACATTATCGCTATCAACAACTTAAACCCAAGGCTAAATCTATTTCCATTATCTCAAAACTAAATAAAGCCATATTATCAAACAGCCTTATTGTTTTTTTTCTCATTTAAAACATTCATACAATGTAATAATTAAATCAAATTTGTGGATGATATTCAGACTCTGACACTATTTTAGTTGCCCAACCCTTCTCATATAGTAAATTTCTACATTATGAAAAAAAAAATAACTCTGTACTCATTGCAAACATTAGAAGAAAAAAAACATCTTCTAAATTTAGATCGCTAAAAACTAATACTATGTACATTAATATTCATAAAAATGTTTGTTTGTTATCAGTGAGTCGAAAATGAGAGAGATAAGAAAATGTGGAGTGTATTTTTTTTTTGGCTGGCTGAACATTCAACATTATCTTTCATAAGCACATCAGAGGTGATGTTTAATTATAGACAGAAGATGAATTTAATCTCCCTGGAGTCGTCTCCCAGCCCTCGTCAGCCTCCTCATGCCCAGGAAGAGTTTTCATGAAGGCGTTTCATCTAAGACTCGTACATTCCGATTGAAATGTATATACATCTAGCCTGATTGTAATGGGCTTGTGTTTTTATACTTACCGAAGTAATGTTGGTCTGACGGAGAGTAGAAAGGAAAGAAAAGCTAGGGTGGGACTCGCCCTAGGAGGTTGGCTCATAATTCTTCAGGAATGGATGTTGGGGTTATCTAAACATTTCTTGGGGAGCTGGCAGAATCTCCTTGATTTTTAGTCTCCCCCCCTTCCCCCCCCCCCCCCTTTTCAAGACTCTGGAAACATATCTGGCGTCTGCCGGAGAAAAAAAAAATGTCACAAATTATGAACGATGGAACTGACGCTGCCCACCCTCTCCCTCTTACTCTCGAGCTTATCGTGTGACTAGAAAGCTAGAGGGCAGGCGTGAAAATGGAAGGGGGGGCGTGAGTTTGGGAATGAAGTAAAAGAATAAGATCAGTGAGTAGTGGGGGGCGATAAGGGCGCCGTGTCAGCGTGAATGGAGATAACTCTTCCCTACCGAAGGTGCCAATGAGAGAGTAAACTTAGATACTAACCAAAAATAAAAAATCTCCGAAAGTTCATCTGCCATTTATTAACGACATAATTTTTATCAACTTTTTTTTTTAAGTTAGCTAAATAAATAGATTTTAAGGTCTGAAAATCATTTAAAATTTATTATAAGTAAATCCCCACCAAAAAAGAAGGGGGGGGATAAGGAACTTTTTAAATATTATTATTTATTTATTTAAATTATCCGTCTTATAAATAGAAGTAAGAAAAAAAAATGCGCGGGTAATGTTTCCCAGCAGGGGAAGATAACTCGCTCTACGGCACAGAAGTTGTTTGGTGCACTAATTGTGATAAGACAATTTCAGTTTGGCTCTCAGGTAGACAAGAGCGGGGGAGAGGGTGTAGATGGTTAAAATAAAAGGGGGGAGGATACGGAGATGGAAGGCGGACATGAGGGGAAAGAAAAGCTTTTAGTTTTATCATTAATCAAGGGAATTGTCTGATACAGAATTATCTTCCTCGGCCGTCTCCTCGGTGTTTAATATATCTCCCTTGGAGATGGCCCCGCACTTGCCGTACCCAAGAAACATACAGCGTCCTTATGGGGAACACAAATTTCGGAACATTTTTCAAATTCTTTTTATTTTTGTGATTTTTCCCTCATATCGGCTCGCTTGGATTTGAAACGAGGAGGATTTGGCGAGGGTTTGTTAACTGGTTTACTGCTTTGGTTTCGACAAAGATTTTCTGGCGTCGTCAGCCAGTCTCGCGAACTTACAGCATAAGTAATGTCTAATAGTTTCTTTTTTCTTGAAGCAATAGAACCTGTCCACCGAACTCAACATCTGAAGATATTCGCTAAATAGTTGCACTCTCATTTGAGCAGCCAATCACCGGAAATGCCCCATTCTTAAACAAACACGAGATGTTCATTCTTATCTTATAGCAACCGTTTAAGCTCGTCGACCCCTTTTTTTTTTTTTTACAATCCCCCCCGACCCCCCCCCCCTATTACACGCACACATATAAACATACAGCAATAGAAGGATAGACAAAAACAATCCATATTTTCGATGGTCTTGGGCGACCCCTGGCAAATTGTTAATCGACCCCCAAGGGGGTCGCGACCCACAGTTTGAGAACTCCTGTCTTAAACACTAAGTTGCAGACGTTGCTGGCGTCTCATTGCGCGATAGCTACACAATAGTTGAATTCAAACTCTGTTCCTTCATTGTCGCTTATGTTATATAGCATGGAATTGTTACGTTAGGACCGACAAAATGAAATTAGTTGACTAAATATGCATAATGACAAATACAATTTTGTTTTAAATCGTCTTATTTTTTTAAGTCCAAAAGAGCATGAAGTGTGGCATACATGATGACAATATTCCTTGACTACCGAGAACATTTACCAGGTACTTTTGTGAGTAGCTTGGAGATACTTGTTCCTATAGTGAATCCTTATCTGCAAGAGAACTCGATCTCTGTGCCTTCAGTTGAGATGCAAAGAAATAATAAATAAATAAAGCAGCTACTGCGTGAAATGCTATAACATTGCAGAGGAGAAGAAATAATAAATAGTTTGTATGATCTATTGTAATTAGTAAGCAAATGTCTTTAGGTCCAAAATAAGGACAGAATAAACTTTATCACGTGACTGTCTGACCTACATATTTTATCACATCCAAGGCAAAACTCGTCATCTTATGCATATGTATATTGCAGCATTTCAGACACACGCACTCATCCCCATATACACGCACTTACTGAGACACACACACACACATACACTCACACACAAGCACGTGCTCTATCCTTGGAAGTTTAATAAACAGTTCAATTATTTGTAAGTCGTTCATCATTTCGTTGTTTTTGTTTTTGTTTTCCTTTTATACATGTCATTTGGGGGATTCCCCACTCTTTTTTTTTTGGCACAAACACACACACCAATTATTATTTGGGGTACAAACATACTTATGTTTATTGGTGGACTCAAGGTTTTATAATATGTTCATTGAATAAGTTTTGTAAAGGTGGGCGGGGCGAGGGGGGGGGGAGAGACGGGGGGAGAGGAGTGGACAACTGTTCTTTGCCTTGCTTTAAGTTTCCAGACTTGTAAATATTTTGGAATGGGTTCATCCAGTTCCTAGACACACCTTTACACATTGACAACCTGTACAGAATGGCACAAGCACACAGATGTGGCAGCTATACACATTGACAAAATTTACAGTGTGACACACACAGGGGCGGCCCTTTTATTTTTGTATAACATATATTATGGGGTATGGAAATAACTTATGTCAATATGGGGGTGAGGGGAAAGGAACATTTGTCAAAAAATGGTTTGTGAGAGTATGAATAAAATATGTGTGTGAAGAAAAAAACAGGCGTTGAAATAATGTTCTGATTATTGCTTTTGAAACAAAAAATCATAAACATAAAAACAGGAAAACAAAACAGAAATAGAGGTGACAGATCCTGGACTTTTAGAGGCTCACGTCGTCTATGACATGATGAACATTCTCACAGGGTAGTTAAAGTAATCAATGTTGGTAATGCGCTTACGTATGCAATGTGTTATAATATAAACAAATTATTGCTCCTCAATTAGTATTTATGATTCCTGTTTATAAATGTGGTGCATAGATTTAGATTTATGATAAGACCACAGAAACATTCGTTTATCTTTAAGCTAATCCGACCCAATTTTTTAAAATTATGAAACCCTCGCCAATGCTAAATTTAGAAATAAAACCGTCTCTCCTTTTTTTTTTCCCTTGGTTTAAATAGCTTTGTACTAATGCTGTCTCATCATTATGAATTCCCCTTGATTTGAGAAAGAGAGATTAAGAGAGAGAGAGAGAGAGAGAGACAGAGACAGAGACAGAGAGAGAGAGAGACAGAACGAAAAGATAAAGCCGGCTAATAAAATGATTATTAATTATTGACCCCGATTCGCCTTCCGTTTGTTTTGTTGTTTTTTTTTCAAAGAAAAATATTTAAATAATAAAAATAATAAAAATCCAAAACGAGACGAGATTTTTGGTTTAATCCGGCTTTTGTAGAAGCAGACGAGAGGCTCTCGCAAGGGCAGAAATACTTTAATGAAAATTGAGAAGTGAGATAGACAAACATACGAATATAATATTAAACAGCTTGAAATGGAATCTAGTATTTCGACATAATCTTCTCAATTCTGCGGCCATTTCTCCCGGAACAGTTACACTTAAACATAAAAACAACGTATTTTAAGCATTTTCGCACTTCACCCCGGCCACATTTAAATGTTTTGCTTTCACTGAAATACAAAAATACCAAGACTCAAAGAGACGGCACTGTCGAAGTTAACTCCCTAAAGAAATATGCTATGGACAGTGGCGTGGCAACCATGGTGGAAAGGGGCTCATTGCTCCTCGGCTCACAAGGGCTTATGTTGTTTTACATGTTTGGATGTTCCGTCAGAATTGAGAACTATTACATCGTCTACGAAATCTCTTGAATATGTTTCAAACCCGGGACCGTAGCGACGACAGTCTATAATAAGGCATACCACACGACCAGGCAGACACGTATTGAAACAAAAATCGTTAATTATATTCAAGAAATCTTACACCAAGAAGTTTGCTAATGACAGTTTTTCCACTATATAGGAAAAAGAAAGCGTGAAGAATGTAGAATATAAACCCACAAAAAAAAACAAAAAAAAACAGAGGAACGGTTCATCATTCCCCAATTATCAGTGAATCTCCCAAGGCAGCGGTTCTCAAACTTTATGCTCGACGACCTCTTTTTACAATCCTTCTTTCTGCACGACCCCCGCCCCCCCCCCCCCCCCCACACATAGGGCAATAGAAGAATAGACAATAATAATCCATATTTTCGATGGTCTTAGGCAACCCCTGGCAAATCATCAATCGACCCCCAAGGGGGTCGCGACCCACAGGTTGAGAACCCCTGTCCTAAAGAAACATTGAGTTCTATATGGGCTTGTTATCCATGTTTCATTATATATAGGCTGCAGGAAGCATTGCGCTTAGAGAACAAAATTTAGTTTTTAGTATTACAATCGTTCGGGCAGCAAAAGGGAGGGGGGTGCTTTAAAAAAAAAAAAGTAAAAAGACTGAAGTAAAAGGACAAGAAACAATATAAAAGACGGGCTTACGGGCTTGAAAGACAACGGCTTTACAGAGACTTTTTAATCCGCAGCCAGCTAATCTCCATTGAACAAAAGGGGAAATAATTGAAACCAGAAAACCTTAAGGAACGGTCTGGGACTCGTGGATGTTTAGAGCAGGAGGAGAGGGGGACGCGAGGGTTGGGAGAGGAAGCGAGAGGCCGTGAGGTGGGGGGGTATTTCAGTAGTACTTCGAGATATCCTCTTAACAATTGTAATAGTCGGGAATTACTATTAAATTATTATTATTTTTTAATATCTTACGGGCGATTAGGCCTACTACTGGACTGGGTCGATTGGAGTTAATCGTATTAAAAGAGAAGATAACAAAAAAAAAACAAAAAACAAGACCATTATTAGTTAAGGGTACCACAGAAGAGATGGAGAGAACAAAACAACACAGTTATTAGTTGATGTCATGATAAGAGAAGTTCTATCAGTTAACAATTGATTTCTATAACAAGGAGAAATATTGGATTGAATAAGTCAATGGATCTCTTAAGCGATTACACATTGTTATAACAGAAGCAGGGGTAAAAAAACACCTTTATATTTGAGATTCAAAAGAACAGAAAACTATATATAAAGGTGGCCGGGGGAGGTGAAGTACACTGAGAAGTAAGAAAATGTCTGCCTGGTCGTGTTGTATGTGCTACAGATTGTCGTAAAGATGGTCTCAAGTTTAAACCCAACCTGCAGTCGTCCCCTGACGTCTTGAGGACGTCTGGGTGAAGACGTAATAGTATTTATTCCTAAAGACACGTCTGAGACAAGTCCAAGAAATCAACTGTCACATTTATTGCTTCACAATGCTACGATAGTTTTATTATGTTCGTATATAACGACAGACGACACCAACATACAAGTCATATTCGATCCTCTTAGAAGTAAAAAATATATCTTTAAATATTACTGTAGTTAGTGTTAGTAAAGTAAAAAATAAAATAAAAAAATATTACTTCTAGGAGACAGTGCATATTGTTTGAGATCTCGAGTCAGGGCCGGACCTAGCAATTGCGGGCCCTATGCGAATCTGATAGCGCGGGGCATAGTCTGTGTGGGAATAAGACTATAATATGTGAAATTTAGGATTTTCTATTTGAATTTTATTCATACTTATCTAAGTTAAAAATTGCGTAGGGTTGGCGTTTGCAGCAGTGAATGACACCCACAAATGACAATTTTGATAATTTTTCTGGAGATTTTTATGAGTTTTCATGAGGTTTTAATTAATTCGGGAGATTTTTATTTATATTTTGAATTAGCGCGGGGCCTATGAAAGCGCGGGGCCCACTGCGACCGCATAGGTTGCAGTGGCCTAAGACCGGCCCTGTCTCGAGTGTAGATCCGAGTGCCAACGTAGATTAAAAGATTAATTACTTTTCACGTCTGCTGTGTCAGGCGGCAAGCCACCGAGACTTCAGTTCGAGGGATTATATCCGAGTCACTTGCACTTGTTAATACACAATAAAGCAGACGCGAGTTCGATGAATGCAGCTGTAATCAATGGCGCCACTTGCATAGATTGTCTGCTTGGGAAGTTTAGGTTGTAGTGAGCCTTTTCAATTATACATTTTATTTACACATTTCCAATATGCATGTTTAGTAAAATGTTATCAACAAGAATGGGAAAGAAAAAGCAATGGCTTGTTACTAGTCGCCAGTGAGTTCATGTTGTATATAATAAATGTAGCAAGAGGTACAATATTTTTAACAAGAGAAAATTAGTGAATTAAATATGGCGAATCAATGGACGAAGCTGGGATATTTTTTATTAATATTTTTTTGTTCGCCTCGCACCAGTTGTTGCTAGGCAGAGTTAGACTTTAATCAGTGTGTTATATCAATAAATAGGGTCATTCAGAGGTTGTTTCTTAGAATATTGATATTGTCCTAATTATAATAAGATTACCATGGTGTCTATTCCATGACTACATGTAAATTTAGGTCATGGTAAAAACATCGTTGAGTTGTCAACGTTGTACCAGCTCACTCTGTCACAATGGACCTCATTCACCAATCGTAAACAAACAGCGTTTAGCCACGTGATTCTATATATCTTCTATACAAATTATGTAATGGCTAAAGCTTGTCACGTGATACGCATTTTTCACTGTTTTATCAATATTATGACGTGGCTAAATGTGTTTATTTACGATTTGTGAAGGTCCATTCCGTTCTATCTTAACGGTAAGCGCATGTGATGTTTTGTTCTTAAAAAGTTAACAATTGGTCACGTGGCTAGCTCAAGCACGATATTATTCCCCCTCCCCCTAGGTCACAGATATAAAATCAATCACTTGACAACGTCAGAATCAAAGCTTTAATGAAAGAATGTTCTTGAAGGTTATAAAACATAATCGTAGACCATAATTTTATATAGATTCAAATAATAGATGACGATAATACAACACCTTGGTATAAGAGAGTGTAAGTTATGTGGAAGTTGATGCCATTGTTTCATGCTTTGACACCTATATCTTTCAGACTCTGGCAAGTTTCTATTGTTTGTTGTTCACTTGTCCAGTGACTCGGTCAAAAGTACTGACCTTTATCTCAATCCAGCCATGCCAATGTACGTAGATATTTGTCATTGAACTTTACGGATGGAAACTTCTATTAGAATGAAGTAAATGTTCAGGATTCAGGATAATCCCTTTCCTCTCTCTCTCTCTCTCTTTCTCTCTCAGTGTGTGTGTGTATGTCTTACAACTCCTCTTTGTCTCTTTCTATCTCTTTCTATTCCTTTACCGCTTTGACTCTCTCTCTCTCTCTTCCTCTATGCCTCTTTCTTTCTCTCTTTTCTTTTACTCTGTCTCACTCCCTATGTCTCTATGTCTCTGCATGTATATTTCTTTCTGTCTTTCTGTCTGTCTCTCACACCGATTAAACTCTGGGTGTTATAACTCTCTCCTGTTTGTCCTCAGTCACCACATATACCACACCGGGGGGGAAAGCAGAGAAGGATACGCCCCTGGGGACACCGACAACTCTAGGATCCCACGTGCTAATGGCTTAACACCCGGGCTAATCGCGCCTGCAGTTATTCCCGAGGCCACGCGGTGCTACCCCTCCCCCCCCCCCCCCACTTTCACGTCTACCCAGATTTAGGAGGGGGAGAAAGGGCACATCGATCTGAACATACGATAAGATATGACTGCTGTAAGGGGGGGGGGGGGCTGCTGAAATGAGAGAGGGGTTAAGGCGGTTGACTTGAAACTTAGAGTAGGGGCTGGGGATATCGGGGTTGAGGGGGGGGTTAGGTGTAAAACTGTAAATTTTTTACAAGAAAAAAATAATAATAAAATAAATCCCATTTTACTAGATCTAGTAGACACTCGGTGCGAGCCTCGTCCCCCCCTGTAATCCCTACGTACATAACCCGAATTAATTACTTTTCATTAATTCCAAGAGCATTCACTCTGCCCGAACTTTTGAATACTCAAGAGTAAGTCGCTTTCCCTTTCCAGACACTTTTTTTTTCTCAAGTATATTTAGTGAGATTTGATTTTTTTTAAAACTGTACCTTACGGTGGAAATAAGAGAAAAAAAAAGAATGGTAATGCTATTAAGAAACGTGTCCAGAGTGATAGGAGGCCAATCTCGCGTGTACAATATTTGTTCTCGACACTTGGCTCGGTATTCACGGTAATGTT
>JADKLZ010048346.1:1178-11866 GCA_021533235.1 Biomphalaria straminea | reverse complement strand
TACCAGACAGACAGACGGACAGAGTGACTTAATATAAGCTTTGTACAAACTGTATCTTGTCTATGAAAGGCTGAAAAGTATTCACTGATTTCAGCTATTTGTTTGTTTTTTTTGTGTATATCAACAGTGCTAAAATGAAACAATTTAAATAATAAACAACAAAATAGATTACCTTCAAGCTACTATTGGTTGTTGAAGACATTTAAAACCATTTCCTGATCACAAGTTTTACAACATAAATTAAAAACTAAAAAGGCACTTGATAATGTGAGTAGACAAGATTGAAACAGACAGGCCAAACTTTTCTGTTAATTAATCAATCGTCAAGAAACACTAATGTTATGGTGGTATTAACTTTGAAACAATCTCCCTTTCATCTGAAAAATTTACAATCTAGATTATTCCATATTTTCCAAATCAGTCATGCAAGATCGATTAGACCAACTACTTGGTACAGAAACACACTACTGCTACATGCCAGGACTTCGTCACGCATTTCTTCATTGTATCTGCCAATTAAGCTCTCACACGCAAAAAAAGTTCTAATTGTTCCTTCCTTTTCATCTATTACATGGCAACATCCTATTTCAGTTTCCTATGTGAACGGTTAACTCTATTTTATGCCAGTTGTTTATTTTTTTTTTATTTCAAGGAACTATTTTACTATGCGTCGGGATTTCCTTTCACTCACAGACCTACTTTCACCATCAGCTACCATATTTTGTCCATAAATAAAACGCAAGGGCCAGAAAAACAAAGCACATCATTGGTCGTCACCGCGCATTAATTTTTACTAACACTCGTCATTTTGATTTTTGAATCTTTTCTTATAAATTACATACGTTACTTTAAAAAAATAAAATGATTACGTTCTTCGCATGTTCCTAAGTCAATCTAGTCATGTATGTTAATAGATTAATTTCTGCCAAGCCATTTGTTTTCTTGGCTGACTTAGGCAACCCATTACATGCTGTCACGGCACTAGAAAAGAAGGGGCATTTGTACAAATTAGTCCTATCATATGGAACGAAGAATTCGCCTTTAAAAAGCCTTGTGTGAATCTTCTCTTACGTAATAATAGTCTAAAAATTTTTTTTTTTTTCATATATATTTTTTAAAATGGTTTATTCAGATACTTTCGTTTACAGTAACACACAAGTCAAACGGGCTGACGTATTCATTCAAATGTAGGTCTTATGTGTAATCCCATGTAATATGATAAGCGAGACAAGAAATGTAACTTATAACATTATTAATTGTCCTAAATTAGGTCCAACTTATAATGCATAGTAAACATATTTTTTCTCTATAAAAATTAGTAAACATTGTTTGTGTGTTAATATAGTACATTGTATAACAAAAGTTACATAACTTATCAATTCAAATATGAAAAAATAAATTTTGGCAAAATATCTACAAGGGTTTGCATAATGTGTTAAATATATGGTAAATGATCGTCTCCCCTTTAAAAAGCCACAGCAGGTAATTTTAAAAGAGAAACCTCTGAATTTACGTTAAGTTTTAGCCTTATCATTATATGAATCCTTGTGCTTCAGACCTCTTTTCTTTCCCTTTTTTTTTTAAACAAAATTTTATTTTTATAGACATACACGTAAACAGAAATGTATATTATTGATACCAATTGTAATATACATGAATATTTCTGAAATATGAGCAAGACACATTTTAAAGATTTATACTACACTCTAGAGTATATGTACGAATAAGCATTTTTATTTTATTTTTTTTTAAATTTATTTTTCTTTTCGTTTTCCTTTCTCTTTTTTTTTTGTTTCCCTTGGGGACCGGAACACTACTTCCTTACCACCAAGGTAACAAACATGTCTTATACTAGAGTCATAGAGAGAATAGGTTTTGGGAAAGCAATGAAACCTCCGGAAATGATCCCTAAATGTGTGGAGAAGGGAAAGCAAGACAGTCCCGGGAAGTGATACTTTTAAAGTATAATCTTAATAGGGGATACTTTTTTTTTAAATTAAAATTATGTACAAATGTTTGTTTTAACTCTGGTAATTACTACCAAACTATTTAGCGATTTCTATATTTCAACGGGAAGGCAATAAGACTTTCTGTGGCGTTGTTCTTTTATGTCATTGCAATAGGATTAGATTTTTGGACTTTATATATGTAAAAATGTTTGTTTCAAATTTGGTCCTTACTACATAGTTATTGTTTAGCATTTTCTACTTTAAAATTCATATTGCTATCTAATTTAGTTGTGTAACATCATGAAGCTTAAATAAATAAAATAAAATAAATAAAGATAAAATGTAATAATTGTCAAAAGGACTTATCTGTTCTGTGCAGGGGGCAATGTTCGCAGTTCCACCTACGCAAGGGTGACGAAAATGAGGGTATCCTTCGGTAGTTTTCCAGTCTATTTCTGATCTTTAATGTTGAGAAAATCATTGGCGTTCATTGTTTATGGGGCAAAACTCTTTCGGTGATTTGTATATTTTTGTAGTCTCCATTGGGACGAAGCGTTGGCATTATTCTGAGTTCTCTTTTATTTTTCAAGTTTGTAGTGGTGTGAGTTCATTGTTTATGAGACGGTCGATGGATCGGAAGTCTTTCTGTAGTTTGTAGGCCTATATTCTTGTAGTCTCTCTTGGGATGAAGCGCTGGCATTGTTTGAAATTTCTCCTTCATTTTTTAAGTTAGTAGTGCTGTGAGTTCGCCGAACAACAGAGTTTCTTGTTGGTGTTGTAAAACTCTTGATTTCCAGTAACGGTGTGCGCCAGTACATGAGTACATGAATACTGAATGGGTTTGCTCCATGGTAGCACTGCCTGTAGTTCCAACTACACAAGGATGACAAGCATAAAGATTTCCTTGGATAGTTAGTCGGTCTATTTCTGGTTTTTAATGTTGAGAATATCATTTGTGTTCACTGTTTGTGAGTCAATTGATGGGTGATTTGTTTATTCTTATTTTTTCTTTAAGAAATAGAGATTACAATTCTAAAATGAAAGAAATTTTACGAATTTCTTATTATAATGTCTAACTTTAAAATAACCGTTTGGTTTTTAAGCTTTTGCATCTAAAGGGCTGTTATTAAATAAAAAAATACCTAGTTTTTTTTTTCACTATTAAAAATTGTTACAAATTTTTTTTAATACATGTAGGTCTAGATTCCATTTTTAACTAAACGTTTGAAATATTATGCACATAACAGATAAGAAATATATATCTTCCATGCTCAAATAGCGCTAGGGAAGATGGAGCATTTGTAAAAATTTGTCCTAGCACTGGGGTCGGCAACCCGCGAATCGCGAGCCATATGCGTCTCTTTGGATGTGAAGCTGCGGCTCTTTAGTTCCAGAAGAAAATATTATTTATTATATATATTTTGTTTTCAAGTAGTTCTAAATAATTTAACTAAGATTAGGTACTGATTCTATTTCTCGGCCACTTGTATTCGCTTTTCATCACATCCTCACCCATTGCACGCTTTATCACTGTCGTCAGTCCTTCCGAAGCTCTCGAATGACGCCGTCGTTGGCGGTTTTAATTCGCTTTCAACGCAGAACGAATTGACGTCTTCACCACGTGCTTTAGTTGTGACGTATTGTTTATTGTCTTCAGTAAATGAAGTAGAAGCGAATTATCTTCTCAAAGTTAGACGCAATCTACAAGTAATGCTAATCTGGCAAGCTTTGCAGTACTACGAGAAGTTGCAGAAAATTGCAAACCTTTTACAGACGTTGGGTATGTCATAGACTTTTTCTACAAAATGGAGTTTCAGAATTCAGACCTTCTTCTTTACGACAAAATTGTGATGGCTTTCCAAAGATAAGGTGTTCAGTGGTTTTGCTTTGTGCTTGAATGAAATAAATACACTCCTAAATAAAAAAAAATCATGGGAAGCATGGTCGAGAGGCTAAGTGGGCTTGAGCTTGGCTTGCTTGGCTACCTAGAAGGGGGCTCGAGGTTCGACACCCGACTCGGGCAGAGTTGTGTTTACTGAGCGCCTAAAGGCAGCACGGAAAACCAACTCCTAGATAACCCCTCCCCCCCACTGGTCCACAAATGAGATTGGACCAAAGCGCTCTGAGCATGCTATAAGCATGAAAGTAGCGCTATATATAAAATATTATAATATAATAAAAAATAATAATGGTATAGTTATCTATTGGTACTATTTCATGTATTCACTAAGCCTGTTACTGCCGCCTCGCTAATATAAAAAGGACCAATCCAGCCTATACCACCACTTCAATCAAGTACTATTTCATTCCCTTGTTTGAGATACAAAACAAAGTAATTTATTACCAACAGTTAATAAAGTTGTCACGGATGAATGTGCGTATGAATGTATAATCTATTTTTACCTATGTGCGAATGACCGGAAGTGTGTTAGTTGTTAGTGAGAGTCCAGCTTGTTGTGAGATACAGTGCAGTTGAATAAAGTTTCTATGTGTTACATCGATCCAGCGTTCTTGGGTTATTTTCATAAATCACAACGGAACCGGGGACACCTAGACATCGAGACATTCGAAGGTAGTTGCTATCAAGTTAAAGATAGAAATAAATAGAACAGTTGTGATATATTTGGGGGCTCGTCTTCCTAGTTTTTGTGACTAGTTTACAAAGCAATAGGCAGAACTGTGGTTCGCCATTGACGTGGAAAGGTCAAGGACCAAGAAGGCCGTGAAGTGTGTGCGCTCACGTGCAACGGCGGGAAAAAAACTAAGTCAATCAACTGTGTCGAAACTAGGTCAAATACGGTGACAAAGCTATTGTATTGTTTACATTTGAAACTACACATAAACAAGGATGGCAGACAGAGTAACGAAGTTAATAGCTGCTGGTAAAGAAATAGGATTAACTGGAACAGCGTTACAAGAGTGGGTGAAAGAAATAGAAGCGAAACTAAAGAGAGAGAAGTGAGAGCTAAAGAGGCAGAAGCTAAAGCTAAAGAGGCAGAAGCTAAAGCTAAAGAGAAAGAAACTGATGTTGAGATACACAAATTAAGAATTAGAGAATTGGAGCTGAGAGAGACGAAAGGAGAAATTAAAGAACAGATGAAACCTGTTTGGAAACCTAAGTTGCCACCTTTCAATGAAAATGTAGATCAAATGGATGCATATTTGGCGAGATTTGAAGTGCATGCTCAAGCTACAGATATACCCAAAACTCAGTGGGGAAGTCATCTATACACATTGTTACAAGGGAAGGCACTGCAAGCTTGTATCAACTTTTCTAAGAAAGATCTAGAAGAATACGACAAGGTGAAAGAAGTATTGATGAAAAG
Source organism: Biomphalaria straminea (assembly GCA_021533235.1). Taxonomy (NCBI): domain Eukaryota; kingdom Metazoa; phylum Mollusca; class Gastropoda; family Planorbidae; genus Biomphalaria; species Biomphalaria straminea. The sequence goes on along the minus strand of JADKLZ010048346.1, from coordinate 6,591 downwards.
ATACAACTTGACAGATGATGGGTATAGAGAGAAATTCCATAAAGCCAAACCAGAAAGAAACCAGCCATTTCAGGAATTTGTTGAGGACATTACTCGATACCTAATGCGTTGGGTTGAATTGTCTAATACTGAAAAGACATTCGAAGGTCTCATTGATCTGTTCATCAGGGACAAGATTCTCACATCTTGCAATCCTCAATTAGTGGCTTTTCTACATGAAAGAAAACCGAAAGATGTGCCGACAGCTGTAAAGTTGTGTCAGCAATATATTACTGCACACCCGGATCAGACAATTCAAAGGGAGGAAGACTTGATAACTAGCAAGTTTGCATTTGCTGCTAAGACAAATGATAACAAAACTGGTTTTAGACAAGAATGGAAACAGAACCTTCCGCAGAAAAGAAGTGTGGGCGAAAGAAGAAAATGTTTTAAGTGTTCTAAACCAGGACATTTAGCGGCCCAATGTAGATACAAGAGTCCACCAAGGCGGAATGAGACTACCGGCTCAAACAGAAGTCAGGAGTTTAAACCCAGCAACAAGGGAAAACCAACTGCACAGCCGTACAATGTGTCAGTTTGTATAGACTATCAACATGTTGAACAACTCCCTCATGAATCTGATCAGATCCAGATGGCGGGAGCTGTAACTTGTGATGCTGGGAAATTAAAAATGTATCCTGGATTCGTTGGAAAGAAATCTATTTGGGTCTTGAGGGACACCGGAGCGACCACGGTCGGAGTAAAGAAACTGCATGTTCACCCTCACCAGTTGACAGGAAAGAAAGTTCAATGTATGACATTTGGGGGAACAATTGAAGAATATCCCACAGCAATCATTGACATAGATACACCATTCTTAACTGGAAAAGTTGAAGCATGTGTGTTGGAGAGGCCTGCAGCTGACTTGATTCTAGGTAATGTGACTGGTATAACTGAGCCTACCATCACAGATATCTATAAGTGGCAAAGGTCAGCAATGTCAGAAGTTACAAATGCGGTAACAAGATCTCAATCTGGTGTAAGAGATAACATGGGAAAACCGATCCTACAAAGTCAAAGTGAACAGCCAGAATCAGAAGTAACATCCAGTTATGCATTGAAACAAAAGGAGGACAAAACATTGAGCAAACTTTTTGAATTAGCTGAAGGGTCTACCAGCAAATTCAAAGTTAAAAATGGACTTCTGATGAGACAAGATAACAAAGATAAACTACAGCTAGTCATACCTGCCGCCGACAGAAACAGAATTCTAGAGTTAGGGCATGACTCACCTTTTGCGGGTCATATGGGGACGGCTCGTACAAGGAAAAGAATTCTTAACAACTTTTACTGGCCAGGAATATTCAAACATGTGAAAAAATATTGTTCAGCGTGCAGAACATGTGCCAGTACAAAGCCGAGAGATCGCTATACAACAGCGCCATTACAGGTCACAGATCTGCAAGACAGACCATTTCAGAAAGTAGCAGTAGACATTGTGGGTCCCATAAACCCTATGTCTAAAAGAGGGTACAGGTACATCCTTACGATGGTGGACCTATGCACACGTTGGCCAGAGGCCGTGCCATTAAAGACAATAACTGCAGAAAATGTAACTCATGAATTGTTCAACATTTTCTCTCGCTTAGGATTCCCTGAAGAAATTCTAAGTGACCAAGGGACTCAGTTTACTTCCGAGTTGACACATCAGTTCCTGAAACAGTTAGGAATTCGTCAAACCTTCACAACGCCTTACAGGCCACAGAGTAATTCGGTTTGCGAGAGGTGGAACGGGAGTTTGAAACGATTATTAGGCAAAGTAGCACTAGACAGACCATCAGACTGGGACATGTATATTCCAGCAGTTCTCTTTGCTTACAGAGAAGTTCCACAAGAAAGTACAGGATTTTCACCTTTTGAATTATTGTATGGAGCAAACCCGAAAGGACCACTTAGTTTACTGAAAGACTTGTTGACAAAAGAAAATCTTGATAATGAATCTAGAACAAGCTATCAACATGTCGTCGAGCTCAGAGAGAAAGTGGTAACAACATGTCAACTTGCAAAACAAGCATTAGAATCACAGTTAGCACGACACAGAGTGATTTTTAACAGAAATAAAACTCTTCGAAAACTTCAAGGAGGAAGCCTAGTGTATGTACTACTCCCAAGGAAAGACAGTAAACTGATTGTTCAGTGGCAAGGACCATTTGAAGTAGTCAAGAAAATAACTGCAGTAGATTACCAAATCAAGATGAGAGGAAAGTTGAAAACGTTTCACATCAACATGTTAAGAGAGTTTGGTGGAAAGTCACAGGAAAGTAATGCTAACACGGATGATCAAGTAGTTCGGTCCAGTTGTGCGATAGTTAATAATAGTTAATTAACCAGAGAAGGACGAAAATGAATTGACTGGTCCATTACTACCTGTACTAACTTTAAAGCAATCAGAAACTTGGACAGATTGTAAAATTGAAGAGTCACTATCAGAAGGGCAAACAAAGCAAGTGAATGAATTACTTTCTAGATATGACGATATCTTGACAGATGTACCAGGAAGAACGGCAGTTATCAAACACGACATCATTCTCAAAGATTCTGAACCGGTGAAACAGAAACCTTACCCAGTACCTTTAGGGTATATGAAGGAAGTAGAAGAAGAGATACAGTTGATGCTAAAATTAAACATCATATCACCAACAGAATCCCCATACACAGCACCTATGGTGGTGGTGAGAAAAAAGTCAGGGGCAGTGAGAATATGTGTGGACTACAGAAAACTAAACAAAGTTACTGTACTTGATTCGGAACCATTGCCCAATCCTGAAGACTTGTTACCTCAAATGGCGGACGCAACATTTTTTACAAAGTTGGACCTTACCCGTGGGTATTGGCAGATACCTTTGGTGGAGAAAGCTAAACCACTGACAGCGTTTAGTAGCCCTTTCGGATTATTCCAATTTAATGTCATGAGTTTCGGACTTGTCAACGCACCAGCAACGTTCAGCCGGATGATGAGAAAGGTGTTGTCTAATCTACCCCATGTACTGTGCTACCTAGACGACATCTGCATTCATGACATTACGTGGTCGGATCATCTACAACATCTAGAAATGGTTCTAGAAGCATTGAAGAGAAACGGTTTGACAGTGAGACCATCCAAAGTGGAGATTGGTCGCAAGAACATTTCCTTTGTAGGTTATGAAATTGGGGGACACTCAATGAAGCCACAACCTGAACTACAACAACGGATTATGAATCTTCGTCAGCCAACAACCAAGAGACAGGTCCGTAGTTTGTTGGGACTCTGCAACTTCTATCGAAGGTTCATAGAAAATTTTGCAGAGATGACAGAGCCACTCACAAACCTGACCAAAAAGGGAGCACCCAATGTGATCAGATGGTCACATGACTGCGAAGCAGCGTTGCAGAGGATAAAGAAGGCATTTGCTGAGGAACCAATCCTTCGTCTACCTGACTGCAAGAAGGAGTTCATACTAGCTACTGATGCATCTGCTGTTGCTATCGGGGGATGCCTAGCTCAAGAAACCCAAGGCATTCTACATCCCGTGATGTACATCAGTAGGAAACTGTCCTCAGCGGAACAACGTTACAGCACAGTTGAAAGGGAGTGCTTGGCAGTTGTTTGGGCGGTAACCAAGTTGGCCAGATACCTGTTAGGCAGAAGATTCGTACTTCGCACAGATCACGCACCCTTACGCTGTTTAAACACACGTAAGTCGGTGAACTCCAGGGTAACTCGCTGGGCCCTGATGCTTCAGGACTTTCAATTCGAAGTGCAGCATATTCCAGGCAAAGGAAACGTTGTAGCGGACATTCTGTCACGCTTATCGTAGATGAAAGTCTACGTAGCTTCTTACAAGCATGTGTTGCTTGATCTAAGACTGTGTGTCTTATCTTCTAAGACTGTGTGTCTTATCTTATAAGACTGTGTGTCTTCATCAACTAAGACTGTGTGTCTTATCTTTTAAGACTGTGTGTCTTATCAACTAAGACTGTGTGTCTTCATCAACTAAGAATCTTCTATTAAGACGGTGTGTCTTAAAAATAGACTGTGTGCCTATTAAAGTGAAGTCTGTGTGACTATGTTCAAGTCTGTTTGACTACGTAAACGCCAGTGTGGCATATTCAGAGCCTTTGTGGCCTATCGAAGAACATTTTTGTTGTATTGTGTTTTGATGTTTTATATATGTTTTATAATCATGTCATTTAGGTATCTTTGTAAAAATTGATTATAATTTTAGGAGGGGCGAGATGTCACGGATGAATGTGCGTATGAATGTATAATCTATTTTTACCTATGTGCGAATGACCGGAAGTGTGTTAGTTGTTAGTGAGAGTCCAGCTTGTTGTGAGATACAGTGCAGTTGAATAAAGTTTCTATGTGTTACATCGATCCAGCGTTCTTGGGTTATTTTCATAAATCACAACGGAACCGGGGACACCTAGACATCGAGACATTCGAAGGTAGTTGCTATCAAGTTAAAGATAGAAATAAATAGAACAGTTGTGATAAAAGTAATTGGTAACTTTTTAAATTGATTCTTGTATTGTTAAGTAAACGAAATAATTGTGTGAAATTTTAGCTTGATCCGAGATTGGGTGTGGGAGAAATAACGTGTACAATCTTTCGGCCAGACAGACAGAGTTGATATAAGCTTTGTAAAAAAGTGAAATATACTCCCTAGCCTATTTGTGAGGTAGCTTCTCTTTGAGAACGTTTCCAAAAGAATGCTGAACTACTGCAAAAGAAGCGCCTCGTCTCTATGTAATGTGATATTTAAGAGTGTACTTTTAATTTCTACAGCCTACGTTTGGTTTCAATGTTTCAGGAATTATATTGTAAGTCTTGTCTTTATAGTTAATTTTTGAGAATCTTTCTTGGTAAAGCTTTGTAATTTTTTTTTCCCCCTCTTTTCTGTACTCTTTTAGATGTTCAGGTGCTATAAGAGATAGATAAATTAAAAAAAAAAAAGATGGGGGAGTCCAAAGTGAAAGGAGACATTTCCGTTTTTGATTCCCATCACTCTTTACCTGGAAACCATCATGTCAACATGTTCCGACATGTTTTATTTGTTATTTGTTATTTGTTGTTTTTTGTTTTATTGTTATTATTGAGTTACTGTTAAAGCTTTCTACTATATCCATAGCTCTCAGAAGCTACCTTACTTTCTCTCCTAGTCTAGGTGTCCCTGGGTTCAGCTGTTGTTACATCAAACAACTCGATCAAAACACAGAAACTTTATTATACTTCATGGCCCACGCTGGTCTCTCCTTGTCTAAAACTCACTTCCGGTCATTTGCGCATACGTTCCAACTAGCATATATAAACTGCCGGTCATTTGCGTATACGTTCCAACTAACATATATAAACTTCCAGTCATTCGCGCATACGTTCCAACTAACATATATA
>JADKLZ010048209.1:4966-27441 GCA_021533235.1 Biomphalaria straminea | reverse complement strand
CGCAATAATACAGTTCGTTGATTGCTGCTCCACAAAGTTTAAATTATGTTTTTTTCTCGTACATATTATCGTTAATCATTACATATTAACATATACGATTTTTTAAACAGAAAGAAATTAAAAACCAACTGAGCATGCTTTCCTAAGTAAACATTAAACAGCTCTTAATGGAAACTTTTGAATATTATGATCACATATAGTGGTAGTTTCATGAGGACAACTAATGAAAAATGCAACTTAATGAAAAGTATATTGATAGGTACAAAAATTTTTAAAGAATTTTTTTAACATATAAAAGTTTACAATAACTTTAGAAAATAAATATTTAAATTTCCTTTTCAGGATTTCAAATTAGAAAACTTATAAAAAAAAACTTTAAACTCAATATATCTTGCTACTTCGTTTTCAATGGAAAGAATTGCTTGATTTGATTTCAAAAAATAGTTGTTAATTAATGTTGTTAAATGAGAGAACGTTGTTAATTGATATTTTAATAAGAGACCGATATTAGTTAATGTTTGAATGAGAGAACGTTGTTAGTTGATGTTTTAAATAAGAGAACGTTGTTAGTCGATGCTTTAATGAGAGAACATTATTAGTTGATTTTTAATGAGAGAACGTTGTTAGCTGATGTTTTAATGAGAGAACGTTGTTAGTTAATGTTTTAATGAGAGAACGTTGTTAGTTGATGTTTTAAGGAGAGAACGTTGTTAGTTAATGTTTTAATGAGAGAACGTTGTTAGTTGATGTTTTAATGAGAGAACGTTATTACTTAATGTTTCAATGAGAGAACGTTGTTAGTTGATGTTTTAATTAGAGAACGTTGTTAGTTGATGTTTTAATAAGAGAAGGTTGTTAGTTGATGTTTTAATGAGAGAACGTTGTTAGTTGATGTTTTAATGAGAGAACGTTGTTAGTTAATGTTTTAATCAGAGAAAGTTGTTAGTTAAATTTAGTTTTGCAAATCTTCTTTTCACATGACGCCTGGTAAACATGCATTTAATTCAAAGGCTGGTAGAGATTCGTTGCCGTATTTCAAAACTTTGCTGCATTCTAGTATTCTAATTTTAGTATTTCTGTTCTCATATCTTGCCCTCAGGCCCAATATAAAAGAGATTGATGTACTCAATATTAACTTCTTGCTCTCTATTTGAATAGTAAATCTTAAGAATACTTTCCTGATATTTTCATATTGTTAAAACGTATTTTTTTTGCATTAACATGCTAGTTTGATTTGAGAAAAGTTATCTTAATAAAATTTTGAGCTAACTTTTCACCATAGACTATATATTACTATGCTTTTCACATATTTCGTAGAGTAAATGTTTAAGTGCTCGAGCTTAGCCACCACTTTGAAAATAATTAACACTTTAATTTGAAGGTACTTTTGTGTTTAGTTTATTTTTTTGAGTACATCTGCCAATAAGAAAGTCAAGCAATGAAAGTTATGCATGTATTCACAGAAAGCTGGCAATCATATTTGTGCTGCGCCTCCAGTATTTTCAGAGAGACGGCAAAGATTTTCGCCGTCACACTTTCATAAAATCGTTTTTTCATGGATCTAACAGCAACACCATGAGCACACCAGCGAGATGTTCATATGACACGCTGTCATTAATTATATTATCCTATCTATTAGTATTAGCGGCAAAGAAAGAAAACCCTTTTTCTAGAGAACCAAGAAAGAATAATTAGAAAATATTTTCCGATTAAGAATTTGGACCACATAGCTTAAGTAAACGGTGTACACATCTATTCACGTTTCTTTTATGTTCTTCATTTATTACTAATATGTGACAAGTAGGTCAAAGATGGTGGCCGTTTAGGTGTCTAGGGGGTTTAGATAATTTGAGGACCTTGACTTGCACATAAACTAACAGGCACAGCGTTATAAAGGCAGGCAACAAATACTTTTTACGTAAAACATATGTACAGTTTAATAATAAGAATGAAAATAAGTAAAAGGTAAAAAGCTGTACAGTGTTAGGGCGGAGCCTAATTGTTTACATAAATGGGACTATCATCATAAGATTTAAGAACCAAGTGGTCTGAGTGTCATAGGCTTTGTTGCTTAGCTTTGAGTCCTATGCTGCTCTGACGAGACCGGCGTGACTGATGCTGAGTTGTCTGTGGGTGGCTGGCCTGATCGGTCCTAGCGCACGGGACAGTCCAACTATAGATAGCTGCAGGGGCGGATCTTCTGGCATGCGGTTGTTGGTCGGACTCTTGTGAGTAGTTGGTAAGACTGGTGTCTCCAGATCTGGTGTCAGCAGACTGGTATTCAGCGTTACAAAGTTAGGGCTTCTATTAGAAGTAGCCTGCAATAAAAGCTGCAACGAGATTCGTAGATCGGCTTAGCCATAATGATGACACTGGGAGGTAGACGCCTTTCAATGAAGGACATCTTCAGAATGTTTAAATAGAAACCATAATCTAGTTTCATAATAGTAAGGGGATTTAATCGATTAAACATTACATTTCATCAGGGGAGACAATAATAATAACAATAGTGAAGTCCCACAAGGGCGATAACACATAGTAAAGTAATAATGATGCAAAGAAACTATAACTTAGTTTCACAGTTATCCAAGGGAGCTAATACATGGTATTAATTGAAATGGTAGAAATTGTATTTCGTCAAGGGAGACTATAAGTAGCGTTAAATTGTAAGACGCACCTTGTCACGGTGATATCATTACGAGCCGCTTGGATAGAGAGATGAAAGGGGAAGGGGGGGGGAGGAATGGCTGATGGTCAGTGACCAAGTCGCTATTGTTTACATTTGGCCGTTGGGCCCGAACAATAGAGCACGTTTGAATGGAGACAGGGCTCGTTCAATGAACGTAATCTCTAGAAGTTGAAATTAAATACAAGGGGAAATAATTCATGTCTATTCTGAGCGCAGGGTCAGTGCGCCATTTAAAATCAAGGTGATCAACCGAGATAAGATAATGATATGATAAGACAAATAAGATAATGTTTACATGGTTTTACCTAAGTAATAAGTCTGGCCAATTGGCCGATAAAATAGAATATAGTACATAAATAATTACGGCATTCCTTGTCACGGAATGAGCGTAAAATATACTTGGTAATAAGACATGTTACATAAATATTATGATAGTTCCCGGTCAAGGAATCTCTCAATAATAGTAATGGGCTCGTGGCGAGCGGTAAATTAATAGTAGCTAAAGAGCTAAATACAAGTGGCAAGAATTGTTGAGAATTCTAGTCCAGATAAAGTCGATGACTTTGACTATTCAGTCGTACAAGTCATGATAATAAAATATAATACCTAAAGTGACTACTTACATAATCCAAGATAAGAATTACACAAATATGTACACAAAATATAATGTACTAAATAAATGCCCAAGTATTTGAATACACATAGTAAGAGGCCATTAAACACAAACCATATAAAAGCTTACCACCAGTCCAATATTATGAAAGATATGAAATGAATATAGTGAGCGAAAGCTCGTAAAGCTCAAGACAGAGAAGTATATCCTTTCAGCTCCTCAGAATGAAAATGAGAATAAGACCATTCGCCATGTGTAGTTAAAGAGGCTAAGGTGGACAGGAAATGGGATGGGCTAGCTATTACGCATATCCTGTCGCGTGGCCAAGGAGGCGGGGCTAACGGGGAAAACCATATTTTCAAATGTGATAGACTGCCTGATTTGTTTAGACAAAGGATTTCCGCTTGACCTCGTGTAACGACAAGATAAGCAAACACGGGCCGCCTCGCGTCTAGACTGCCCGTCCACAGGCAAATATGGTCAACTCGCGGTTTTCCAAGATGGTCCGACGACCCCGATATTATCTAGGTGTCGATAGGACTCTTTGAAGTCACCCGCCCCTCCGGACAGGGTAGGGTGAGGGTGTGTCACCTGGTGAGAGTTGAGGAGGGGCGAATTCCGTCCTACATATATCAAAAGAGGTTTGATCAGATAAGAAAGGGGAGTTCACTCCTCTTGATAGATTTGCTAGACATGCCAGATTAGGACAGTACAGCGTGACATGGATGCCTAGGGAAAAAGGGGTGGTGGTAATAGTTTTAGATAGCCATAAGGGCTAAGCTGAGATGATAAAGTAAGATAGCAAAAATAAATTAGTTAAATGCCTAGACCGAGTGATACCTTAAGTGGGCGAAATTTATTTTTGTCACAACTGCCTGCACTTCTTCATGCATCCTTGACGTTGTAGCTGCATTACCATGTCCCTGAGCTCATCATATCGATACGTTAAGCCCATCTCTTTTCATTCGTTTTAAATTATCAGAACTGATACACCAGATTTGACCCACATTAAGAGGAATATCCTATATTTCTGTCATTTCAACATTACCATTGCTACTGTTAATATATCTTACAACTTCAGAGATCTATGTTAGGTCTTATCATACACGTCCACTATTTATCAGAGAAAAAATCTTGCTATTGATGTTTTCCCATTTAGAATTATTTTATTCAACAATTTCTAAGCTTTATGATTTTGCTTCTGTCACATTTTAAAGTTGGTATTTTTTATTTTTTTTAAAAGTGCCTTTTTACACTTGGGTGTCACCCCCTATCGGGTGTCACCCGGTGCGGACCGCACCCCCGGCACCTGCCTAGTGACGCCTCTGTATATATATATATGTATATGATGGAGGCGTCTTTGAACTGTTGTGATAGAGTCTTTTGTTCCCACATTATCTGGTAGATTTCTGTTAGTTTTGCAGTAAGCTCTGAGCTGCCAAGTGAGTAAATTTCAGCAGGGATGGAGTCTGGCCCCGGTGCCTTACCTATTGAGAGATTTGATATTGCTGCCTTTGCTTCATTTAGCCGGGGAGGGTCAGCAAGTGAGTGGGTTTATTGGGATTTGTTCCAGGCATGCGATTGCTTCGGCACTAATGCTTGACGGACAGTTAAGGACTGTGCTGAAGTGTTCAGCCCAGCGAACAAGTATGTCCTCCTTGTCTGTTAGGAGTTTGTTTCCATCAGCACTGAGTATGGGGGATGAGCCAGTTTGCTGAGGGCCATAAAGAGCTTTTATTGAATTGAAAAACATTTTTGCATTATAAATACTGTGTAAATGTGTTGTTTTTTTTTTTTTAAATAAAGATACAATTAGGTACTTTTGTCTATTTTTAGGTCCCCCCGGCAGTGGTAGGGGCATTCAACATACACTACTGTCTCCCCCATGTTCCCACAGCAACATAATTCTAGAGTATTATCAAGATTGGTCAAACGGTATTGATTTATATGCAGGTCATACTGTACAGTGGCGTAGCTAGAGTATATGGTGCCTGGTGCGGTACCTTATCTTGGTGGCCCCCCCCCCCCCCCAAAAAAAAAAAAAAAAAAAACTAAAAAAATAAAGAAATATTTTACTTCAAAAAAATCACTTTGACATAAACATACTACAAGTGAATTTTACGCGCTTTCTTGTTTGGCAAAGGTATCAATCATTTTATCGAAATCAATTTTTTCCACCAGCTCTTGTTCAATGGACAAAATGGCCAAATTAGTAAGTCGTAAATTTGTTATCGTTGATTGCATGTAATTCTTGATCAGTTTGACTTTGGAAAAACTTGTATGTAGCGACGCTTACCGCAATAATAAAAAATATGCGAATCATGATGACGATATTCGGGACTGAATCATCTAGCTGATATTTTTTTTTATAAAATTCAAGAGCTCAACGGGTCATTGTTTTGGAAATTCGTAGGCTTCTAATGAAACTGTGACAAACCGTTGAAGCCTCTTTCGCTTCAGCAGAAATTCGCTTTTATCAATGTCGCTAGAAATACTATTGATTTCGACCTGAGGATTTATGAGCTGGGAAGGTGACAAAAATTCATATCTATCTGTAACATCATGAAGTTGCTCGAATCAGGTGACTATTTCTTGACCAATCCTGTCCGAGGTAGGTCTATAATAAATTTCCCTTCGTAGCTCTTCTTTGTGTCGTCACTTTTCTCACCAGATATCTTTTTCTTATGGCCAATACGTTTTTGAGGTTCTGTACTGATTCTCATATCTGAGCACACGCTCTTGGCAAAGGTAATGCTGGCTTCAGCGATGTCCTCTCGATTACTACTTAAAAAATGGGTCTGTTTTTAGTTTGAATAAGCAGTCTCGAAAAGAGAATCCTTCTTTTTGAAGGTAGACTTGCAAATCATTAATTTCAGTTAATACAGGAGCCCAAAACCCAAGATAGGTGAGAAAATTAAAAGAATGAATAGCAACTAATAATTCAACTGCTTCAGATATAGTCGATGAATTTTCATCTCTGCTAGTTAATGTCTCCAGTTTCTTCAATTTTAGAAAATGTATCCCTGACTATCTTGACGGCTTCTCCTCTGGTCCTCCAGCGGGTCTCAACTAAACGTTTAAGGCTAGTTCCGATTATTTGATAAGGATATCCCAGAGGTGTATTGAAGTTGAGAAAAAGGCGTGTAAACGGTCCAGTGTACCAAAAATATTACCGAATTGACTTCAGCTTCAGCAGCTCGAATTCCTGCTAAATTAAGAGAACAGTTTGAGCAGGTAATGAATAGTGCTTTGGGATTGACTTCTAGAATAAGTTTTTGTACACCGTAGTTTTGACTTTGCATGACCGCAGCATTATCATTGCCTTGACCCCTGCATTCCATTATGTCTAAGCCATCATAACGCAGTTTCTCTAGAATCATTTCAGCGATTCCAGCAGCATGCTTGTTCTTTGTGTCGATGAAGTCAATAAAAGACTCACGAACCTGCACCCCGTCATAATCCATGACAACGTACCGTAAAATTTGAGAAATTTGATCCAGCTTTGAGAAGTCAGGTGTACTGTCAAAAATAATAGAGAAATATTTGGCTTGTTTTACTTGCTGTATGATTTGTTTTTAACGTGATCGCCAATTATTGTACTTTGATAGTAATTTTATTAACTCCAAGAAATCGCATTGATTTTGCCCTTCCAACACTTCTTCAGCTCGCTCGCGATGCCCACGAGGTGCCAGATTTAGCTTTGAGAAAAAACGATTGATGTCAAAGATTCTCTTCAGGTAGTCTCTCCCGGTTTTCGTCTCTTGTATAATCAAATCTTGGGCCTTGTTGTCAATAATGACCTCTACTCTCAGGCAAACTTCAAGTTCCCTCCAAACAAGCGATGACTGAATGTGAGCTCTGCTGGTCTCATGTTTTTCTATTTCACGTATAACCACTTATTAAATCCATCTTTGGATTAAAATGAAGATTTGGTAGCCTACTTGATCTTGTTGAGAAGAGTATGCAGGGGAAGCAAAATAAGGAATCTTTTTTTTGGCGAATAACACATCCACTTTCTAAGAACAAGACATTTGCCAGAAAAACCAAGCCTTTGAAAGCTTTCTAGCCTTTCCTTTTGCTGATTCTTAATGTCTATTCACCTCTCTGAATTGACTGTTCATACGCTGAACTGTTTCAGATCCTTGAGTGACAAGGTGAATGCGAATATTTTCTGTGATGACGTGTGATGACAATAGGCCAATCTCCAATGTCATTCAGTCTAAAGTTTATTATCCTGCTTTCTGTATTGTTTACACTGGCTTCAGTATGAATTTTTGAGGAGTGTACTAAAGACATGCTTGTGTGCTGTCCTTTAGTCTCTAGAACCTGCGGTATTGAAGTATTTTCTTCTTTTTTCACCATTTGTGTGTCGGCCTCATCATTTATTCTGGATTCAATGATAACCGTTAAGGAAATGAAACAAAATAGCGACATGACTAGTTTATAAAGCGTTAGTTCATGTTTAAAATACAGTAGTTTGTGTTTTTTCTTTTGTCCATACAATTAGTCGTTTTTACTGAAAAGCTCAGGAAAATAGGAAATTAATACACACGGTGGGGATTTTGGGGCCCCTCTCCAGTTGGTGCCCTGTGCGGGTGTACTGGAGTCATACATACATACAAATATACATATATACGGCTTACTTTCCCCTTTATACATTACATATACTAATGTAAACAGATTACTAAATAATTAACATATTTAGGCAATCTATACAATTTTTGCATCAACAATCACAATCCATTGCATCACCAATCAAAAATAATAATATGAAGAGGCGCTGAACTTATGGACTGAAGGCCTCGATATAGTCAAGGATTTATAGATTTTATTTTGACTTGATGTTTAAGAATGTATAAATTTAGGTGGCAGAAGAGTAGAAATTAGGATCAATATATTCTTTTGGATACTTTTTTCCTAGATTATATTTCAATTTACTATATTGTTTTGAAGAATAAACGTCATTTGATTTGTTCCTCTTATAAATCACAGACGGTTTTTTTTTCAAAAGAGAAGATAAATACGTCCTACGCCTGGAGAGTTTAGGAAGAACAATAACTCTAGTACTAGACGTAAGTTGTACGGTCTGTTGTTATTGTACATTACCTGACACTGTTGGTCGCTCAACCGTGACGATCTGATGCCTGCCGTAACAATGTTGATGGGGTTGGAATGAGTAACATTGCAGGGTGTGAACTTAACCACGCAGGTGGTTGGTCGTCCATAGGGTTAAAGTCTATTTGGAGTTTGAAGTTTTATACTGAAAGGAAAGACACGCGCATGCCCCAACTGAAGAATATTCATAGGTCAAAGTTGAGATGACAACAATAAAGCGTAGGAAGTGACATCATTACGTTACTAATAGATTACATAGTGTAGAAATATTATTCCATCAGATTTCTGTCCTAATATAAATTCAAATAAATAGGCGGAAAATGGCCAGTTCCTCTACCACTGAATCGAAGACCATCTTTACCTGCGATATTTGTGGACGGGAGTGTCTCTCCAAAATAGGCAGCCATACGAGGAAGTGTGCGAGATGAACCATAGTCGTTCTACGACTGAAGGAGGCCAATGTTAATAAATACAAATATAATGTAACAAGCCTGCAAAAGAAACAAAATTATCTAGAAATTCATTCGGTAGTTTATAGTCTTGATTAGGAATACGAGTTCATCATATGATCGATAAAGAAATATGGATTAAAAGAAAAAGAAATGATGCTTATCAGTAAAACTACTCAGAAGAAATGAAGACAGTGAAACAGAGTAGAATAAATGAGACTAGGGCTAGGTCGTATCACAATTACTAGAAAAAAGGACGCCTACAATAAGCTATCTCCACATGACCAATGCATAATTTTTCAACTCGGAAGCAAACACAACAGAATGAGACAACTTATGTTCCGGAAGCCCTTGTGGAGCATCACCAGAGAATGCGGACCATGTCCTTCAAAGCTGCATTCTATATCAAGAGTTCCGAACCAGAAACCTTCCTATAGAAGAAAAACTAAACCTGTAATTAATTGACTAATTGTTGTTGTTGCTTTTTTTTTTAAATTGATGTATGTAATATTTATGCCGATGAATGATCGTGAGAAGCGTCATCGTGATCTAGAATCGGTGTGGGAGAAATAAAGTATACAAACTTTTTACCAGACCAGACAGACGGAAAGGCAAATAGACAGAATGAATTGATATAAGCTTTGTTACGTTTAAATATTACCATACTTTCTTCATATAAACTCCCTACATAAATATGTTGTTTTAAAAGGGTTAGGCGTTTATGAATATGAGTATATTTTGCGACCTAAACATTTCAGACCGACTAAAAGTTAGACGGACAGACAAACCAACAAAATTAATATCGCCTTTTAAGTTGTACGAGGGGCGCTAATACGATCCAACATCAAATGTTAAAAAGACGCAATATTAGTTGCCAATAATTAGGCAGCATTAAATGAGATATAAAAAAAAAAACAGCATCCGATGGTTAAAAAGACAAATATTAGACATCAAGAAATATGCAGTATTATATGAAAAAAGATCCAACATCAGTTACTATAAAGACTAAAAATCTAAGACTATAAAGACTAAAAATATCAGACTATAAAAACTAAAAATAGAAGACTATAAAGACTAAAAATATGAGACTATAAAAACTAAAAATAGAAGACTATAAAGACTAAAAATATAAGACTCCAAGAATAATACAGCATTATATAGGAAA
Organism: Biomphalaria straminea; assembly: GCA_021533235.1. Lineage (NCBI taxonomy): Eukaryota > Metazoa > Mollusca > Gastropoda > Planorbidae > Biomphalaria > Biomphalaria straminea. Next base: position 17,410 of record JADKLZ010048209.1, on the reverse strand, counting down.
CGGTCTGAAATCATATTCAAAATAGGAAAATTAAATTACTAGCTGCAATTTAGGCGTTCTTTCTTTATCGACAGTTTGCTAAGGAATGCTCTTTGCCAAATATAATCTTCTCACAAAGAAGAAGAAAAAAAGATATGTAATAAGGAAAACATCAATGAAAAACATTCTCAAATTTAATATAAAGTAAATAAACAGATATTTATATAAATATAATTCCTCCCAGCCCAGAAAAAAAAAAACGTTTGAAAAAAAAACAACAAAGATTCGCTGAATTAGTTAGAAAAAAATAACATCTTGGGTGCTAAAAAAAAGCTAGAATCCACTCAATGATCTCAAATCTAATAACACCAGATGCTTTCTGCGAGCTAAAAAATAGAGGGAAGGAAATCAAACAACAAGTTGAATTCCTTATCCCTGACGTTACGTCAGAGCTAAATCTGGAAAGGTTTGCGACTTCCCAGAGTTCAATGCTGTGAGACAGAGAAGCAGCTGCGAGAGTGGCACACAAGAGATTTCTCAAATGTCACGTGTTCTGCAGGAAGTAGATAAATACCTGAAATCACAGACCTATATGCCTGAAATGCAATGTTTTCTATTGGTGAGGAGGTCACAATAAATACGCAATAAATACCTAAAAAATTGTTGCAGATTTTCAGTTACATAAATAACAAAACAAAAAGAAACAAAAAATACTCAGACTCTAGGGGTTGTTTTTATTGGGTTCATCATTTACTTATAATCAAAATATTGGAACATCATTCTAGAAACGAAACGATGGCTTAATTTTTTTAAGAACTCATTTATATTTTGAACACTATGACTGCCTGGTCCGTTTGATATATCCTCTGTCTAAACTGTCGTCGCGATAGTAACTGGTTCGAAAATGGCCCGCTGCCATCCTCTGCAGTCTTTCGGGAGATCTGGCAAGGACGTAATAGTCGTCATTTATCTCTTTTCTTATAAAATACAGACGTTACTTCAAATAAGAAAACAAAACAAAATATAAGAAGATCATCAAGTTTTATGCGTGTCCGTAAGACAATCTATTCAAGCATGTTAATCAATGACTTAAATTCTGCTAATTCGTTGGTGTTCCTGGCTGGCTCAGACTACCCACTCCATGCTCTAATAGCACTAGGGAAGAAGGAGCACTTGTGCAAATTTGTCTTAGCACATGGAACAAGGCGTTTCAGAAGGAACATCTGTAAAGCAGAAAACTAAAGAAACACAGCAGTATATGTAATAAGTCTGTACCCACTCTACGCCAGTACTATCACGGTGTTGTGTTGTTTAGAATTTTGCTCAAGTTGTTAATTAGAAGAAAAAAAATCAAATGTTTGCTTACATTCAACAAAACCTCATTTAAAGCTAAAACTACCTTCACTCATTTCTCTGTCTCTTTTTCTCTCTCTCTCTCTCACACACACACACACTATCAGCACACCTGTTCACAGCATGTCATCTCCGCCGCCCCCCCCCCCTAAAAAAGAAAACGTTCACCTATTTCGTACTTTTTACCAAAAAGCCGTAGGAGATTTCCTACCAAGTTAATCATAGAAATCTCCTCTTGGTTTACTCTCTTCAGTTTTTACATCGGATTAACGCCCTTTAAGCGAAAAAAGAAAAGGGATCTGTAGAAATGTGTGGGCGATAAATGGAACCTTTATAATTACTTAAAAAAATAAATAAAAGGCAGGTAGAGAGAGATTTTATGATAGACGAAATAATTGAAATAATGGATTTATTTTACTGTTAGCTGAGAAGAATCATACGAACATCGTACCGAGAAAATGTTACCAATTAAGAAATCTTTTCCCGTCGATTGACATTTGTGAGACATATAATCAGAGAAGACTAACGCGTTTACCAAAGTCAGCCTTAATATGAAAGCCGAAAAGAGGAACACAAAAGAAAAAAACAATTCTGTCCACGCCTAACATAGTAAGTAGTAAAGTATCCCCTTCAGACCTTGCGATCTATGGGGCAGATGATGTTAAGGTCATCTGTTTCTTTGGCCGACGGTTAACGAGCAGGGTGTTATGTGGCCAGCGCAACGACCAACCGCCTTTACTTTCCCCAACTAAAGTCAGGTACCCATTAGAGTTGGGTGGACTCAGGGGCACCCTAAAAATCCCGAAATTCAAATGCCCAGTCTTCACCGGGATTCGAACCCAGGACATCAGGTTCGGAAGCCGAGCGCTTAACCATTCGACCACCGCGCCCCCCCCCCACGCCTAACATGGCGTTACAGTTTCTTAGAAGACGTGAATTTCGTGGACACAAGCTGGGAAGTGGCTGTAAAAGTCGCCTTAGACGATTTCTGTGGAGAGAGCTTGCAGCCCTGTGCTTCGAATGGCATACGACAGGCTTAGGTTTATGAGTTTCTCAACAATTTACAATAAAAAAATGTTACTTTCGCCCCTCAACTGGTCAGATATGTTTGTGAGAGCACCTTGCAATCGTGCACCAATCGTTTTTTTTTCTAAATTTCTGAGTTTTAGAAACTCTTTCCCCTAGCGTTTACGCATTATATTTCTCATAACAGGAAAACTGTAAGTGAAATAGAATTAAATTAAAAGTAAAGTGTCCCCTTCAGACCTTGCGATCTATGGGTGAGATGATATTAAGGTCATTACTTTTTTAACTTTAGAATTAAATTAAGAAGGTTTTAGGACATGTTGATACTGAAATGTGAGAGGCAATAGAGGCAGTAATTTGTATTTTTGAAAACTTGCATTTTGGAAAAGTGCATTTTTCTCACTTGGGTATCATCCCCCCCTGGTGAGTTTCACCCGCAACGGCCCACACCCCTTAGTGACACCACTGGACGTGACTTTTCTAATTATATACAAATTAATGCAAAACAAAACAAAAACATATTTTTTTTAAAAATAATTTGTTCTACATTTATCTTTATCTAACCATTCACTCAAGGATGACGCTTTATTACTTTTATGCACAGAGTACAGTTAATTTTCTGTATTCGTCACTAATCTTCGGATTCGAAGACAAGCCTTATGTATAGATATATATAGTTAATTTAATTTGAGCAATTAGTAACGTAAACTTAAGTTCCCCCAATGTGACCAAATAGCAAGCAATTGTTTTCCCCAAATACATTAATTGTCAAATTTCGATGAAAGTCGTTACGACAATCAGCTAGGAACTTATCACCGGAGTAGTTGCAAAGGGAAAAGATCGTCTCTCGAGACGTAAAATGCCACAGATCACAGATGAAAATCGTTAGAGTCGCCAACCTATGAATTTGCAAGCTGAAAAGAGGAATTTGAAAAAAAACAAAAAACGTGTGGGATTGAGAGAAGTAGCAATTATACACAAAACACTGAACCATAATCTCCAAATACAAAAACAAAACTTAATAAAATACTCAGAAAGACACAAAGATAAAGGCACATTTCTCGTCCCATATGCTAGGACAAATCTGTACAAATGCTCTTTCTTCCCTAGTGCCATTAGAGCATGGAATGGTTTGCCTGAGCTAGCCAGGAAAACCAGTGACTTGGCAGAATTTAAGTCACTGGTAAATATGCATGACTGAATGCATGACGCGTAGGACGTAATCATCTTCTTTTTTGAAGTAACGTCTGAATTATATAAGATAAGATAAGAGTTATTTCTACCCGTTTACCTTCTTTATGGCAAAATAACACAGCAAAAAAATTGAAAATATTTTATTTAGATAGTTTGCCCTGTATTGAGACCAAATGTCCATAGTATCGGCTTCTTATTTCAGAACAGCTTGCAGTAGGGGTTTTATATTCATCTGACATGGGCTGACATAACATGTTTTGTTCTGTTTCTGTTCTATCAACATGCGGTAATCCAGATTTTCTACTTGTATGTATCAATCCCACACAGACTTACACAAAACGACTGTAGTAACATGTTTTGTAATCTAAAGGGAAATATTCAGAACGGATGAAGCATGCAACAATGTTGTTCTATTTCTGTTAGAGAGTGTCAAAAATAAGAAGAAAATATAGCCTTCCAAAAGCGTTACAGACAGCTGAAACCATAAGCCAGAAATGCAATCGAATTTATTTTTTCTGATATTGTGATGCGATGACTTGTCTTCAGACTGTACTGGAGTTAACTTCAATTACTCAGCAGGCGTTTGAGTTTAAATGTTAGGGTGTATTCAATGCAGTTAATTATCCAATGCAGACATACAACAAGACACATCGATTTAACTAGTGAACAGAATGGATGAATTCAGTTGAACAGTTTAAATACTACTTTAATAACGAAAAGGCCACAGTCAAATGTCTCAGTATTCCTAGTAAGAATAAACACGTCCACACCCAAAGAGATCCTAGCGCTAACTGATTTCTTAGTCTCTAACCCAACATATCCCAAACGTCACTAGTCCCGTTCACTATGCGTCTTTTATGGTGCGTCGCTAAATAAGTATAATTAAGAATTGAGTACCTAACAATATACAGAGTTGCCCTTCCAAAACACTCTAAAGAAGACCAGCTTAGGCGCCAGATTGCTGTAAATGACATAGAAGAGAGCCCCGGCAGCAGACGGTTTCTGAACTAGACCTTTGGATTCTTACAAAGATCGCGGGATACACATTTGAGATTAAAATGAAATCTACTACCGAAAACAGACGTAGACGGCGAAAAGATAAAACCTTAGCCAACCATCGGCAGACAATGGTTATGTCTGCAATGGTAACTGCAAAATATGTAGGTCACAACTAGGACTGTAGGTTACAGCTATCCACTTGGAATAATGCACTCATCCGTAATCTTGGACTAGAAGACAAGCCTTATTGTTTTGTTTGCAGACAAGTGTTTACAAATTAAAACTCTCGAAATCTAAACTTCATTGAGAAAGATAATGTAGTTATTAACTTTCTTTTAGCAGTAATTCAATGCTGGGATAATTAGTGTATTTTACTTTTTTCAGACTCTCTTTCCGAAATGAGGTTGATCACGTCCCTTACTAGACCTCTTGCAGGAAGTAAAAAAAAATGGAAGTGCGTTGGGTTTGAACTTGACTGTGTGAAGATGAAAACTACAGGAGCAGGCGTCTATCCAGACCAGACAGCACCCACCATTTTAAGGACTAGGCTTCATTTCCTGCTAAATCTTTTATTTAGATCTAGCAGTGATACTTTATATTTACCCCGTATTAAAATGTTTTCCCAGCACAAAAGATCATCAATCTACGACTCTACAGTAAAGGTCATTGCAGCAGCAACACAAATAACACATTAAGGCATTTGTTTGGGTGGTGATATTAACAGAATTCGTGACATTTATCTAGATTCTATCAAAAAATAAAATCTGAGCTCAGATATCTGAATCTGGGGATTGAAGTACAAGTAATCGTGTACTTTCTAAAAGTTTTGGGCAGAACTAACAATCTTCAGCGAGTGGTTGAAAATAGATAAGACTCAACAATTCAGACACCGGCGTCTTCTGCAACAGTAAGAGCCTCAGTGGCGTCTGCTTTTACGTCGTTGTTTTCTTTTATTTCTTCTCTTTGAAAAGGTTATCTCAGAAAGGGAGAGAAAAATACAATGAGAAAATAGAATCGCGTTTTGTTTCCCTTCTTCTTTAAGAAGGTAATCAGGAAAAGGGGAGGAAGGGAATAAAAAAAAAATGGAAGGGGGAGGGTATGTGAGATGGGGATGTGGAGGTCTGGATAGAAAAGATATTTGCAGGTAGTTATCGCTTAACGCACGTGCTATTACGTCACAAACCAATTGAACGAGCTGAAGAAGAAAAAGTGGAGGGAAAAAATGGGGGGGGGGACGGAAGACTTCCAGGGAACTTGACCCACGTGATTTTGTTACGTCTGCTAGGGACCCCAGCTCGACTCACCTACGCATGGATTCTTTTTGCTTCATCAAAGAGACGAGATGTTTTCTATGAGCAGGGGGTGTACTTTATATGTCTAGGTGCCTTCTTGAAGGTAAAACTTGTGGCCATGATCTCAAGGAACGCTTTATGAAATCACAGTTGTTTTGCAGCCCGACCACCCCCCCCCCCCGAGCACTTGACCCCTTTACACTTCCCTTATCACACTCACTGTAAGCTGTAAGTTCATTATAAGTTGTATAATCAAATTAGTGAACATTCGTTTTTCAGGTAAACATTAATAATTGGGGATTGGTGGGAATATGGAGATAAGTAATGTAGGTAATACATATGTACACTGTACAGTGGGTGAAGTGTGTTAAATTTAGTATTGCTGTAACTTTGCCAACAGTTAGCTCAAAGAACCTTAATGAAAGGGGTGAACATATAATATTTACAACAGATTTTTATTAAATAAATAAATTTTTTACTAATTTTTACTATCTCAACTGTGAATAGACCTTGCTTTTAATGACCTAAATGTATAAAATTTAGCTCTTGTTATATGAATGGAGATTAACCCTTGAAGAATTACGGGCACGACATGGCCTAAATTGTGCCGATGTGCCAAAGAAACCTCAAAACTCAAACTCACAACAATAGCTCGATATCAAATATTGAACTAGAGTACTCAGTAATGACAGCACTTCTTTCTTGTTTGCTTCTTAGATCTTTTTAATTCTCGACCATCATCGACTTCCTCTATCTTTTAGCCTGTTTCTGTCCTGTGTCTCATTGTGCATAGTTTCGCACCTAATGAAAGTGCGCAATGTAGAGTCATAACAGTAACTAAAAACGGTATTAAATTAAGTTTCATAACACACTTTATATTGGCTATCGTAAAATCACACATTTTGTTATTGGACATGTTCATGATAAATTAAAGTAAATCAAGTAAAAAAAAAAGTAAAGTTCCCCTTTCAGACCTTGTAGTCTATAGGGCAGATGAAGTAAAGTTCATCTGATTTTGTGGCCTACGGTTAACGAGGGTGTCATGTGGCCAGCACAACGACCAACCGCCTTTACTTTTCCTTAACTAACGTCAGATACCCATCAGAGCTGGGTGGACTCAGAGGCGCCCGAAGATGCTGAAATTAAAAATCCCGGTCTTCACCAGGATTCGAACCCCGGACCCCAGTTCAGTAGTCAAGCGCTTTACCGCTCAGCCACCGCGCCTCCTAAACAAGGTCAAGGTCAATATAATAAATGTCAGTGTTGCCAACTCATTAAAATAATATCTTATCTTATCTTATATAATACAGACGTTACTTCAAAAAAGAAGATGCTTACGCAATGACATAAATTCTGCCATGTCACTAGTTTTCCTGGCCAGCTCAGGCAACCCATGCCATGCTCTAATAGCACTAGGGAAAAAAGAGCATTTGTACAGATTTGTCCTAGCATATGGGACGAGGAATGTGCCTTTATGTTTGTGTCTTTCTGAGTATTTTTATTCAGTTTTGTTTTTGCATTTGAAGAACTTCTAAAGTAATTGGCTCTTATTTTAATGCAACAAAACGAAAAAAATTTAACTCATCTTTAGCGAAGTCTTTCTTTCACCCTCTCTGCGTGCAAAGTTTGCTAGCCGGAACGTGCTGTGGAACTGTGGGAGATTACTGGAGGCTGTGTTCTACCCCAGTTAGTCGATCCGTCGCCCCTAGAGGACGTCTCCATGGGAAAGCCACGGATGAGGCTTGAAAGTAAGAAAAACCATACTGGACTATTACGGCAAAGTTGAGCTCTAGACTGAAAGACTACGGGTGTGATTGTTTATTTTCTTATTCATAATGTAATTAAACTTTCTGTATCTTGCAGGATACCTTCGTTTGGTTTCCTCCCTTACATTTACAACACAAGAGTTATTATTTTAGTTAAAAGTACACACCGTATTCCACACCAAGTATTCATAAATAGTACCTATATAACATCAGCCCCTAAACAGGAAACCACGCCCCTTCTGGAGTATTCTAGACCTGCTAAACGGTACAAATACACTGTGCAATCATTGAGATTTCCTTACACTAAACAAGATGTCCTAACCAGATATTCAGTTTCCAAATGCCAATTCAAGAATCATAACAGCACCAACATATGCATCATTGATTGTCTCAAGGACGATTTTATTTTGGTTTGGTCTTCAGAAGTGATGCCTAAACTACGACCAGCGGTACATATTCGTCCCATGACGCTCTTCTTCTTTTCTTTCTAATTGTCCTTAGAGTTGAGTCTATAACTTTTAGAATTCTAGTTGTGGAAGTTTGTCTCCATCTGCCTTTCTGAACAAACTTCTGTCTAGGAAAGACCCAAGTAGATGTCAATTATTACATCCCTATTATCAATGGCTTGTCTCCCAAGGCGCTCAGATTAGAAGAGAGGCCAATGGCCGAGCATACCGGAGAAAATCCCCAATATTTCTTCACTTTAATCAGCCGTGCATGTGTTTGCCATAAAAAAAGGTCCTTTGATGAAAGGTGTATGGATAGTCTTTGCGAGTCCCGAAGATCTTGTTACATGGCCATACATTTTAAGTTTTTGTTTCTTCACAGTAGTTAGCAGGTCATCATGGGGTCCGATCGCTGCAGTAACCCTGTCTCTAACCTCTTGGTTTGTGATGCGGACTTTATATGTGATGCCTAGGATCCTTCTGTAGCATCTCAATTCCATTGCTAGGATCCTCCTCTCTTGCTCTGCAGTCAGCGTCAAAGACTCACAAGCATATAGAAATGTGGCCATGACCAGGGAACAGTACCAGGAAAAAGAAGAAGAGGCAGACAGAGAAAGCGGTGGGAAGACAACATCAAAGAATGAAGATCTGCTCTGTACATGACCTGCCTCTTCGGAAGCCTGCTTGTTCTTCTTTGAGTCTCTCATCTACAGACCTTGCTATAAAGAGTACCTGATATTAATTAATGAAAAGGTGGTTGTACAGGTTATGTGACACCCTCGTTAACCATAGGCCACAGAAACATATGAACTTTACATCATCTGCCCACAAGGTCTTAAAGGGGAACTTTATTATTATTTGTTTTTCTAATCATTTTTTTAAACTATATTTCAAAAGGCTCCTGGTTTTAACTGTATTAAAAGCTTCTAATATTGCCAAGAGGGTAAAAAAATCAATCTCAAAGTATATATTTAGAATAACTATTAATTTTTTATTTATTAATGGTGGCCATGACATATAAAATAATAATTTTAAAAACTTATACAGTGTAAATTTCACCTTTTATACCTTTGGGTTCATTAATGTAACAGTGTAAGTTCTAAGGCTGGAAAAGAATATCATATCATAGAGACTAATGTATATACAGTTGTTTTTTTCGCGTTGGTTTACCATGTAGGCAAGGAATTTCTTTGCTGCTATAAATGTAGAAACGGACTGAAGAACAACAAAAGTATTCCTCTAAAATGAAGTCTATGCACTCAGTAAAAAAGTCATTAAACAGCCTATCACAGACAAGCAAGCTATATTTAGCCGTCTACAAATTTATCGTTAGTTTACTGAACTCGGGTATGCAGGTGTTCAATGCTTCTCAAACAGATCAACTCCACAGATACTTAGACGGTTTAAACAACTTGAATCAAACGATAAATAACCTTAGCAGTGATGGTGAACTTAAACAAAAATTAGATTTATTCACTTTTACCATTGCAAATGTATGTTGCACCTTTTAGACAAACTCGACAATCTCTAGAAACTGTTGTGGTATTTTTTTAAACCTTGGCTTATCCCGAAGTAGATTTCACCTTTTAGGTACTTTTAACTTCTTCCCAAGAGACTTCTGTGTGGAGAGTTATGTACAGGAAAGCGCTCCCAAGGCGGCCAATACAAGCGCTACAAAGACACCCTCAAGAGCTCTCTCAAGGAATGCGGTATCGACTAGCTCAAGATCGCTCCGCATGGCGAGAAGCTGTGAGTCTCGGAGTCTCAAGTTTTGAAGCAAGAAGAGTGGCCAGTGCGATAGAGCGCCGAACCAACAGAAAGCAGAGAGAAAAAGCAGGCCCACCTGCAAATGACAAAACTCACCCATGCCACATATGCGGCCGGCTTTTCAAAGCGAAGATTGGACTATACAGCCATCTTCGAGTCTATAGGAATTGAGAAATGTGCTCATCTTCGAACACGAAGGAGGAGCTATATACTTTTAACTGCTCCAAAGACTGTTGCATCTTTTATACACTTTTAGCTGATCCAAAGTCTTAAAATCTTTTTAGGTACTTTTAGCTGATCAAAAGTCTTAAAATCTTTTTAGGTACTTTTAGCTGATCAAAAGTCTTAAAATCTTTTTAGGTACTTTTAGCTGCTCCAGAGAAAGCAATGGGAAGACAACATAAAATAATGGACGGGCTTGTCGTTGAAAGAGGCTCTAGACAAAAGACAGAGAGGAATGAAAAAAGACGGTCGACAAGTCTTGCATGGTGCTCCAACAGTCTAACAGATTAGGGGTTAGGACATTAGGTAAAGGTAAAAGATGCTCCAAAGCAGGGGCGTAGCTAGGGGTTCGGGGGCCCGGGGGGACCGACCTCTTTGGGGGCCCCTTGCATTTTGACTTTCGATATATGACATGATATAATGTACGCAAAAAATATAAATGACCAAGATCAAGTTGATTCAGTATATCAGTAAATTTGACCAAAACAATTAATCATTAAGACTCTTTTAATGAATAATACCGTTGTTTATTAGCAAAATAATGCACAAGTGATAAATCTCGATTCATATCGCTTCATGTGGTGCATTCTGTTCAGCAAGGACATCTATAACATCATCTACATCAGGGGTGGGCAACCTTTTTCAACCGATGGCCGCATTTATACAATTTGGGGATTAGGCGGGCCGCATATATATCATATGAATGGCAAAGTGAATTTGGTGGTTCCGAAAAAAATAGAAAAATACAAACTAAAGTGAAGAAGCTAAAATTATATAATTTATTAAAGACCTAGTGTACTTCGAAGAATAACATTGAGTACAAGTTTCACTATTCCTTCTCTATAATTACTCAGTGCATGTTCCCCAACAATTGGGTACCTTGGCAGCTGCTTACATTACCTAAGCCTAAGGACAGCCCTGTGAATCTTTTTAACTCTTTTTTCATATTTCCTCTTAATTCGCTCGAATTCAATGTAGCTTTGTGTAAAGTTTGCAGTTACTAAATTATGGTTGGGATATTTATTTTGTTTTTACTAAAAAGGTTTTTCTCAGTCAAAGCTCCATCAGTTGTTACCCTTGCCATCATTACAAGCCAACCCAACTCTTTCAACACATTTCTTCATAGCATTGAATAAATAAATACTGGCCTGGGCTTATATGTTTTACTGAATTTATGGAAATACAGCTTTTAAATATAATCTTCGTTTGCTTTAAACTTTTTAGAAGGAAGTTTAGAGACAATGTTTCTTTAGCCTCATTATTCTAAGTGATATCAAAAGTTTCATTTCTCTATAGATTTACCATTATTTATTTTTAATGTACTTGCATTTTTAATATATGTAATGTGTGGGCACACTTGATTTAGGTTTTCGCGGGCCGCATAAAACACTTCGGCGGGCCGCATGTGGCCTGTGGACCGTAATTTGCCCACCCCTGATCTACATCGATACTTTCTAGTATTTGTGACTTCACTGACATTAAAGCCATGATAAGCCTTTCTTGCGTCATTGTGCTCCTGGGATAGTTTTTTTTTAGAATGACGCAATGGTAGTGGCCTGATTTAGTGGTACGGTATTCAGAGGATGTTGCAAAGGTTTGAACCTTTTTGGTGATTGTATTACTAGTTTGTTGGTGAAAAGTGCTCGTGCATCAGTGACATTATTGAAAAAGCGATTTGCCATTTATTTCACTAATAAAAAATATGCTATGATTGTGAAATTTTCTCTGACGAAAAGACGTACATTTGTTGTTGTTTTTATTCATTTTCCCAACTTTGCAATTCACTCTTTTATCACTCTATAACAACGATTTTTTTTATTTAGAAAAGCCTTTTTCCATTTGATTGCGGATAGATGAATAGAGGGGTAAAAAACTCGAGTGTGAAGTTAATTCTGAAATTACAGAATTACAGAAGCCAAACCCGAATAATGGACAATTCTAGCATTGTTAAGAATAACTATTGGATCTGTTATACTCGTTGCTGTAAATTCTGCTTCAAGGTTAATTAGCGTAGCCTTAAAATACTCGCCATTTAAATCTATTATTAGTAAATGTAACAAGATACCTGGAATTCCCTGTATACAGGGGCGGACTTACCACATCACGCTAACGGGCTATTCCGTCTTACGGCTGTCATTGGCCTCCAACAATAACAATTCTGTATGTCCGCTTTTAACACTGTGTGGGGCCTTATTTTTATTACAAAACAGAATATTACTTAGGTACTGTTTGCCTACTGTTGTATATACCTCGTTGTTATTGTTCTGCATAAACGATTTTCTTTGAAGTTTAAAAAGTTTAAAAGAAAAATACTCCCATGGCCTCAAGATGTCTATGCACAGAAGCATATAAAACACTTAGGCGAAAATAATCAATACATAGAGGTTATGTTTGTATTCA
>JADKLZ010048208.1:531-19129 GCA_021533235.1 Biomphalaria straminea | reverse complement strand
GGCCCGGGTTCATTGAACCCCTTCACGCCATGGATGCTACGCCACTGAGTGGGGCCCGCATTTCAAAGGACACGCAATTTTATAGGACCCGCTCTAATTTAAAGTGTAAAAATGATTAAATTAAGCCATTTTATTACTTACAACAGATTCCCCGCGCCATCCTGTCGATTTAAATGAGTCCCAGGAGCACTAACACATCTATTATCAAGAAAAGTTTGTATTCGTCATGTTGGAAACATGCAATGCAATTTTTAAATTTTTCATATCATACGCCTGCTATTTTGCAGGGCAGGCCTTATAGGCAATGCAACATATGCGACCGCAGTGGGCCCTGCACTTTCTTTGGACCCGTGCTAATTTTTAGGTGTATAAATTATTAAATTGAACCATTTTATAACATGATATAACAGAGTTCCCTCGCTAAAGTCAAACCTGAGAGTAGTATCTATCTGTGTATTGACTGGTATCACACAAAACAATCTCTTCCGGCTTCCACTTTTTTAACCTTTCTTCCATTCACTACACAAATTCATAAGAGAGTTTTATGAAACAAAAATGTGTGCATTGCAATTGTGTGTAGGCCTACTTTATTTTTATACTTATAAATTGTGTTTAATCTCTAAGACTGAGGATAAAGCAATTTTTACATTTTTCATAATTTGGAAATCCGAATTCAATAGTAGATATATGTGCATGTTTTCACGTTACACTTGAAGTTACTTCCTTTTTCCAGTCTATATTTATTTACGTCTGTTATTTTGTTTCGTGAATGAAAATAGTGCGCATTGGGATGCACCAATTTCCATGCACACCGCGTGCGTGCGCCATGGGATCTTCCCTTTTTACTTGCCGCTTGCATGTTGTTGTTGTTTGACCTCTTACTTAGAGGATTATATATATAGATTTTTCTGACATAATTTTTCTGCGCATCCAAAACGGTCAGATTTTCACTGAATTTCTGTGTGACGTTGTGACAAAAATAAATTAAGCCAGCATGCTAGGGTCTGACTACACCCGCTGGCGCCCCACTTGGCCCATCCCACCTTAACCAGTCTATTTTCTTTATTCTCTTGACTTAGCCTATCTGGTGCTAAAGCTACTATCCCCACCCCTTCTCTTATCTGATCAAACATCCTTTGATATAGTCATCGGACGGAGTCTGCCCCTCCTCGCCTTTCGCCAGATAACACCTCCCTCACTCTCCCCTGTCGGAAGGGATTGGCCACTTCAAAGAATCTTAGTGACGCCTAGATAGTCTCGCGCGGCCGCCTTGGAAGGGCGCAAGGTGACCATATTGGCTCTTTCAAGTACCTATCCCTTTGTCTACGCCGGAAACACGCGGCCTGGTCAAGCAGGGATCTCTTTGTCTAGGCAAGCCAGTCAGTCTGTCACATTTGAAAGTATATCTTTCCCCTTTCGCCCCACCCCTTATCTATCTGGATACGGACGAGATTTATCAAGTCGCTTCATTCTTTCCGAGAGCTGGCTGGAGTTAACACGCTTGTCTGAGCTTACGCTTACTATATATTATATTCATTTAATTTCTTTTCCTTACTTGGATTCGGTGATAAGCTATGTGGTTTGTGCCTAATGGCCTCTTACTATGTGTAATTATATATTTGTGCATTTATTTAGTGCATTATATTTGTGTAATTCTTATCTTGGATTATGTAAGTAGTCACTTTATCTATTATATTTTATTATCATGACTTGTACGACTGAATAGTCAAAGTCATCCACTTTATCTGGACTAGAATTTATCGACAATTCTTGCCACATGTATTTAGCTCTTTAGCTTTAGCTACTATTAATTTACCGCTCGCCACGAGCCCACTATATTATCATTGATAAATTCCTTGACCGGGAACTATCATAATATTTATGTAACATGTCTTATTACCAAGTATATATTTACACTCATTCCGTGACAAGGAATGCCGTAACTATTTCTATATTCTATTTATCGGCCTGTCGGCCAGATTTTATTACTTAGGTAAAACCATGTATACACTATCTTATTTACTTTATCCTATCATTATCTTATCTCGGTTGATCGCCTTGATTTTAAATGGCTCACTGACCCTGCGCTCAGAAGAGACATGGATTATCTCCCCCTTCTCATGTCTCCATTCACACCGTATTCTATTGTTCAGGCCACACGGCCAGATGTAAACAATAACGACTTGGTCACTGACCATCAACCATCTTCCCCCCCTTCCCCTTTCATCTCGCTATCCAAGCGGCTCGTAATGATCTCACCGTGACAAGGTGCGTCTTACAATTTAACACTACTTGTAGTCTTCCCTGACGGAATACAATACTATGTATTAGCTCCCTTGAATATTTGGGAAACTAAGTTATAGTTTCCTCGCATCAAATGTTGTATGACTATGTGTTATCGCCCTTGAGGACTTCAATATTTTATTATTATTGTCTCCCCTGATGAGATGTAATATTTAATTGATTAACTCCCCTTACTATTGTGAAAGTAGTCCATAGTTTCACGAAAAAGCGTCTACCTTCTAGTGTCATCATTATGGCTAAGCCGATCTACGCATCTCGTTGCAGCTTTTATTACAGGCTACTTCTACTAGAAGCCCTAGCTTCATAACTCATCTCATCATCTCATCTCAGCCTGTGGTCCCTACTGGGGCATAGGCCACCAACCAGCTTTCTCCAGGCATCTCGGTTCTGGGCGAGTCTCTCCAACTGTCCCCATGTCTTGCCCATCTGCTTGGCTTCTGTTTCCAGATCGCGGCGCCATGTGTTCCTGGGCCGTCCTCTATTCCTCTTTCCTTGGGGGTTCCAGGTTAGGGCTTGCCTTGTTATGTTGGATGCCGGCTTGCGCAGGGTGTGACCTATCCATCTCCAGCGTCTCTGAAGGATATCTATTTCAATGGGCTGCTGTTTTGTTTTTTGCCACAGTTCCTCATTCAAGATCTTGTCTGGCCAGCGGATCATAAGAATCCTCCTCAGGCAGGTGTTGATGAATACCTGGATTTTTTTGATGGTGGTGACAGTGGTTCTCCAGGTCTCTGCTCCATAAAGTAGTATCGGCTTAACAATGGTGTTAAATAGCCTTATCTTGGTGGTGGTGCTTAATTCCCTAGATCCCCAGGTGTTCTTCAGCTGATGGAAGGCTGCTCGAGCTTTACCAATGCGGGTTTTGACATCTGCATCTGTTCCGCCATGGTGATCTATAATGCTGCCTAGATAGGTGAAGCTTTCCACCTCTTCCAGCGCCTCACCTTGGACTATAATGGGTGTAGTGTTTGATGCCTTTATTTTGAACACCTTGCTCTTTCCTCTGTTTATGGCAAGACCCATTCTAGCGGAATTGTCTGCAACACTATTTATCTTTTCCTGCATCTGCTGCTGTGTGTGGGAAAGAAGAGCTAAGTCATCTGCAAAGTCGAGATCATCTAACTGTTTCCACAGTGTCCACTGTATACCGTTTCGCTTCTGGTCTGTTGCTGTCTTCATGACCCAATCTATGGCTAGTAGGAATAAGAAGGGAGAGAGTAAACAGCCTTGTCTCACTCCTGTTTGGATTTCAAATGCCTCTGTCAGTTGTCTGCCATGCACTACCCTGCAAGTCATCCCTTCATATGACTTCTTGATGATGTTAGTAATTTTTTCAGGCACTCCATAGTGTCTTAACAGTCTCCAGAGGGTCTGTCTGTCCACACTGTCAAATGCCTTTTCATAATCTATAAAACTGATGTAGAGAGGGGAGTTCCATTCCATAGACTGTTCCAAAATTATGCGCAGTGTTGCTATCTGATCTGTGCATGATCTCTCCTTTCGAAAGCCGGCTTGTTGGTCACGAAGGTGTGGGTCTACAGCATCTTTCATTCGGTTTAACAGGATACGATTAAACACTTTCCCTGGAACGGACAGTAGCGTTATCCCTCGATAGTTGGAGCAGGAACTAAGATCGCCTTTCTTTGGGAGTTTGATGAGGTAGCCCTCCTTCCATTCTGGTGGCACTTCTTCATTTTCCCATATCTTGCAGAAGAGAGGGTAAAGTAACTTCACACTTGTTTCAATGTCTGCCTTTAGTGCTTCAACTGGGATGCTGTCAGGTCCTGCAGATTTGCCATTCTTCGATTGTTTGATTGCTCTGCGAATTTCTTCCTTGGTGGGTGCACTGCACTTGATAGGTAAGTCTCTTGTAGCTGGGGGTATTTCTGGTGGGTTTACAGGTGAAGGTCTGTTTAGCAGCTCCTGGAAATGTTCAATCCATCTCTTCTTTTGTCCTTCTTCGTCTGTTATCGAGTTACCATTTTTGTCCTTTACTGGTCTCTCTGACATGGCAAATTTTCCAGATAGCTTTTTGATGATTGAGTACAGGTCCTTGGTGCTGTTCTGATGGGCTGCTTCTTCTGCTTCTTTTGCCAGCGCTTCAATGTAGCTCCTCTTGTCTGTTCTGATGCTACGCTTGACATTCCTATCTATTTCAGCATATTCTTTTTGTGCCTTTCCTTTTGCTGCCCTTGTTTTACTGTTGTTCACATCTGCTTTCTTCTCTCTTCTTTCCTTGATCTTCTGAAGAGTTTCTGATGAAATCCACTCCTTGTGGGTGTATGACTTGGGACCAAGGATTTCTAGGCATGTGGAGGTTACTGTTTCTTTAACTTTCTGCCACGTCTGTTCTACTGTCTCTTCTTCTAGCAGTTCTTCTAGGAGCTGGAACTTGTTAGATAAGGTGACTTTGAACTCTTCCTGTTTTATGCAGTCTTTCAGCGCAACAGTATTGTAGTGTTGGCGTTGGCTGGGCCCACTTGCCCAAGTCTTTTTCAGCTTCAGTTTCACTCGAGCGCACAGAAGATGATGATCTGAAGAAACATCTGCTCCTCGTCTTACACGTACATCTTGAAGAGATCGACGGAACTTCTTCACAATACAGACATGGTCTATTTGGTTCTCTGTGACTAGGTCTGGTGATATCCATGTTGCTTTGTGTATTCGTTTGTGGGGGAAGACAGTTCCTCCAATCACTAAGTTGCTTGTGGCACACATGTCCGCAAATCTCTCTCCATTTTCATTCATCTCGCCTAATCCATGTTTTCCCATGATCTCTTCATATCCTTTGTTGTTATTGCCAACCTTAGCATTGAAATCGCCCATTATGACGAGCATGTTCCTTTTTGGTTTGTCCTGTAGGATGGTCGTCAGCCTATAGTAAAAATTGTCCTTCTCCTCCTCTTCACTGTCGTTTGTAGGGGCGTAGCATTGGACAATGTCTAGGTTAATTCTTTCCTGCACTGTGTGGAATGAGGCTGTTATAATCCGTGGTCCATGCGCTTCCCATCCTATAAGTGCTCTCTGAGCCTGCTTAGACAGCATCAGGGCTACTCCATGGCTGTGTGTAGCCTCCTGCTCATGTCCTGAGTATAAAAGTAGCTCACCTGAAGCCAGTCTTTTCTGCCCGGAGCCGGTCCATCTTGACTCACTGATTCCTAACCATCTTAGCTTCATAACGCTGTTACCAATCTGTTGAAACCAGATCTGAAGATACCAGCCTTACTTACTACTCAGAAGAGTCCGACCAACAACCGCTTGCCAGAAGACCCGTCCCGGTAGCTACGTATAGTTGGACTGTCCCGTGCGCTAGGATCGATCACGCCAGCCCACCCACAGACAACTCAGCATCAGCCATACCAGTCTCGTCAGAGCAGCATAGGACTTAAAGCTAAGCAACCAGCCTAATGACAATTAGACCACTTGGTTCTCATATCTTATGATGATAGTCCCATTTATGTAAATAATTAGGCCCCGCCCTAACACTGTACAGCATTTTACCTTTTATTTATTTTCATTCATATTATTAAACTGTACATATGTTTTACATAAAAAGTATTTGTTGCCTGCATTTATAACGCTGTGCCTGTTAGTTTATGTGCAAGTCAAGGTCCTCAAATTATCTAAACCCCCTAGACACCTAAACGGCCACCATCTTTGACCTACTTGTCACAGAGTCACAACTGTGCACTCAAATCTTAGGCTATAGATCTACTTATGCGAGTAGGCCTACCGGTAGGCCTACTTGTCTTCCGCGAATTTATTTTAAAACAAGCTCCCGAGGTAGATCTAGTCTAGATCTAAAATATGTATTATAGAAACTAGGCATTTTTTTTTTCTTTTACTAGATCTAGAATTAACCCCAACTCCGAATACCAAATAATTAATGATAAACAGTATAATCTTTAAAAGTATTATTAATACGTATACATTAAATATCTATATATATAATCCTCTAAGTAATAGGTCAAACACACAAAAGTTCAAACACACAACATGCCAGCGGCAAGTAAATAGGGAAGATCGCATGGCGCACGCACGCGGTGTGAATGTAAATTGGTGCATCCCAATCCGAACTATTTTGTGAATGAAAGTGGTGTTTATATAATTATCTCTTCTTCTCAGATTATTGTCATAATATTAAAAGTATTTCCACATTATTGTGTCGTTAGACTATTGAAACTAGAACAACAACAATACACGGATAGAGTATACTCTCAGGTTTCACTTTAGAAAGTACTTTAATTAAGCACATTCGTTCATTAGACATGATTACGAAAGGTAACTCATCTCTCTATTCCTAGATCTAGATCTAGATCTAAAACTCGAATTCAACTCTAAGAAGATTATACAACTTCTCTTCGCAAGTATAGTTTTATGCTTTAGCACATGAACATACTAATTATAGTCCATTTAATCAAATTAACTTTGTTTTTCTAAAGCATTGTTACATGAGTGCAGCTATATTCTTAATATCGCACAATTAGCCATTTTTTTAAGCTCCATTCATAGTATTCTTCATTCATGAATTCACGCATTCGCTTTACTTATAACAAGCAAATGGAAAGATCCCATGGTGCAACATGATGTGAATGGGAAATAATATATCCAAAATCCGCACTATTTTCATTCACAAAATAGCATAGCATATTTTTTTTTTACTTTAAAAAGATTTTAATAATGTCCGGAAATTTCCAGGACTTTTTCGACCGGCGGCATAGCATTTAATAACATTTCAGGAGATTCCCAGGGGGCAAGGTGTGAATGAAAATGGTGTATCCAAATCCGCACTCTTTTCATTCACAAGATAGCATAGACATAAATAAATATAGACTGGAAAAAGGAATTAACTTCATGTAACTTAATTTAATAATTTATACACCTAAAAAATTAGCACGGGTCCAATGAAAGTGCGGGACTCACTGCGGTCGCATATGTTACAGTGCCTAAGGCCTGCCCTGGAAAATAGCGGCGTATGCTATGCCGCCGGTCGACTAGTACTGTTAATTTAGTCTGCAAAAGAGAAAAAAAGGGTTGAGGTTGTATGAGAAGTGGTCGTCTCCTTTCCATCAAGACTAAAACTAAAAGATTTAAAAACTCCTTTGTCCCACTTTCGGTCAGAGTGTTACGAGGTCAGCTGCCGTCATCGAGAACTACATTGAAGTCAAATCCATGAAGCGCTGGTTGTGAATGTGTATGTGTGTTCTTATGTGAATGTTCGAATTTTTCATCAATATTGTTTTTGTACACTAGTTACGTTGAGGTTGTCAATTGTAAACAAACTTTATTTCCATTAGATTGGATCAAATTATCTTATCTTATCTTATTTGGTACTGTAACCTAGCCTATGTATTGAACTAGTTGATATACTTGTACAGCTATTTTGGCCAATAGGCTCCGAGAAACTTGGACGATGACGTATTGTTTTTTTTTCCCAATAGGCTATTGTGAATAGACATCTTGCGGCTTTGGGAAAACCCCGTGTCACCATATAAAAAAAAACAACAACAACAAAACTTAGGAGTATTTTTTTAATTATTTTTTTTTAAACCTGTGGTATAGCCCTTCCGTATAAGTCGGGTCTTGGGATGTGTATGGAAGTATATAAGGCGGACATACTGTATTATTATTGTTACAGCGTAAGTGACAGATGAGACGGTTAGCGTGATATATATGAGTTTACGGTACATATAGTAGGCCTATACCCTTACGGCATTGACGCTCGCCCAGGGCCCAGCAGCGCTCTGATAAGGACGCCCTTGTTTATAAACAAAGACCGATTTTAAATCAACGTGGAGACTAGATCTAGCCGTGAAGCGTAAGAATAAATGCGATCCGATAGATCTAGATCTATAGAGAGTTTATCGGTGATATAGGTCGAATCTAGATCTAACTTAATTTATAGCCAACGTAGTTGTGATGTATATATTGTAGTCCTAAAAAAACCTTAAGACCCCAAAAAAAAAATAAAGTTGACCAACTCTATTACAACTATACTATTTTATGGATCTAGGCTTTGTTTAAAATGTTGACATGAGAAAAAGATCGAAAGGATTTAGATCTAGATCTAATTTTAAGAAATACACTTTGCACTTATAGGTTTTTACTTTGACGCATGAAAATACAAAATATAGTCTAATGATTTTATTATTTAACAAAATTAAGTTTCAAATTTGTGTTTCAAAAGGCTTTTTACATAAGTTCGTTCTTTATATCAGCAAGCGTAGATATCCTTGCGCACATTCGTTCAGTAGACATTTCACGAAATGTTACACATCGCTCTATTCCTAGCACAGCGAACGTGAAATGAGATCACGTCCCTAGATCTAAAACTCTAAGATGATAGAATTTCTCTTCGCAACGATAGTTTTATACTTTAGCACATGAACACACTTATTATAGTCCATTCATTTCATATTTTAATCAAATTAACATTGAAATTTGTTTTTCGAAAGCATTTTTCATGCGTTCGTTCGCGAAGCCGTGTTTAGATATATTCTAATAGTTTCATTCATAGCGTACATCTAATTAAAATGGTCACGCAATGAACACATCGTGAAATGAGGTCACGTCCCTAGGTCTAAAACTCTAGGATGATAGAACTTCTCTTCGCAACGATAGTTTTATACTTTAGCACATGAACACACTTATTATAGTCCATTCATTTCATATTTTAATCAAATTAACATTGAAATTTGTTTTTCGAAAGCATTTTTCATGCGTTCGTTCGCGAAGCCGTGTTTAGATATATTCTAATAGTTTCATTCATAGCGTACATCTAATTAAAAAGGTCACGAAATGAACTCTATCCAAGCCAATATTTAACTCTAGATTACTGTATAGTTTAGATTTACATCTAGATCTATATTTAACTCAAGATCTACCTAATTCTTTAACACATGACCATACAAAATTAAGTCTATTTATTTCTAATTTTAATTAAATTTATGTAGGCCTACAAGCAAATGTTTTTATTTGAAAATATGGACTTAAGTCGATCAGCTATTTTGAAAGCTTTATTCATACTATTTTACATTTAATAATAATAATAGGCTTGTCTTCGAGTCCGAAGATTAGTGAGGAATACAGTGTTTCCCGTGGCTGTGCAGTCCCAGCTGTGACCTACATATTTTGCCACATCCAGGGCAAGCAAAACCATTGTCCGCAGGTGGTCGGTTTAGGTTTTCTTTTCGTCGTCTGCGTTTGTCCTCGGCGGCAGATTTTCTTCTCGTCTCAAATGTGTATCCCGCGGCCTTTGTGAGTGACCTCCAGCTGTCTCGTTCCGACGCCGCATGCAGCCAGGTGCTCTCCTCTATGTCAGCCAAGGAAAGTTGACGCCTAAGCTGGTCTTTGAAGCGTTTCCGTGGGGCGCCTCTGTTACGTCGACCACCTTTTAGCTCACCAAAAAAGACTGCCTTTGGCATACGTTCGTCTCCCATACGGGATACGTGCCCTGCCCAGCGTAGCTGTCGGATCATAAGAAGTCCCTCTATACTGTCTATACCGGCGTTCGCAAGGACATCGCTGTTTGTAGTGCGGTCTTGCCATCGTATGTCCATGATGGAGCGCAAGCACCTTTGGTGGAAGCGCTCAAGGAGTCTTAGCTGTTTTCTATATAGTGTCCATGTCTCAGAGCCATATAGAAGGGTTGAGAGAACCACCGCCTGGTAGACATTTATTTTTGTAGGTAGGCGGAGCGATTTGTTCTTCCAAACTCTCGCCTGAAGGCGTCCAAAAGCGCTACTGGCCCTGGCCAGACGGTTATCAACTTCCCTTGAAAGTGAGGCGTCATTTGACACTATGCTACCAAGATATGTGAAGTGGTCTACCACGTTAAGGGGATGCCCGTTTACTGTAATCCTTGGGGCTGAGTATGTTTCATTGGGTGACTTCTGGAACATGACTTCTGTTTTCCCGAGGTTTACATTTACGCATTCCTTAACTTATAACATTATTATTTCGTTTAATTGCTTACATAACTCTCTCAGTGATATCAGAATAAAGGCCCGCGGGCCGCGGGTAAAATATGTCTAGTTAAATATAAAATTTTCTGAGCATTTAAATAAAAAATGACATAATGTTTACTATTACAACTTTTTACGCAGAATTTAAATATGTCATTCACTAAAATTAGAAAAACTATGGGAGTTTCCCTTTAAGACTCATTTGTTCAAAGCTTTTTTTTTTTATTTTGTCATTTTAATTCCTGTGTCATAGCGCCTTGGACCTACATTATGTTTTGTTAAATTCTTGTTAAGACGTGGGATCCCGGATTGAACTAAAGAAAATAACTCACCGATTCTTTGATCGCTAGTCTCTCAATGATTGCAGTTGCACAATCCAACTATGATCAATCACTATTCCCGATAAAAAAGAAATAATGTCACAATCTCTAAATTAAATGTACGTATCCCGATTCACTACCACAAATTTAAGAAAAAAAAAATAACCTCAATCCTCAGTCGAGAAATCCAAAATCATAACATAAGTTTCTTAACACATTTACAAACTAGTTCAGGTCATTTACGCCCAACAGCATAAACAAAAATCAACCTACTTCGCACGTGGAAAACATGATTAGTTAGAGGGAAACAGGGTAACAGCATTATGAACCAGCTGCCGAGCTCCAGTCACTGTGTATGTTCAAAACAAAGTCATGTGCTTTCTGAAAGTACCAGCAGAAAAACTCATGTCCAGACTAATGCACAGACCTTTTAGTAATGAGACTTCTTTGGAAATAGTTAGAAATTTGACTGGTGAGAAATAGGCCAAGGCGACATTTGGTGTCACCTAAATAAAAGTAACAAGAGATCTGTCGAGGAGAATTGATTCCAGCGGACTTTCCTATAGCTTATAGTTTGGATATGATCATGGGTTCATGACGGCTTTGTGTGCTTGAAACTGTGTGAGGCTGGAGTCCTACTAAAGGACCTAAGTCTAAGTAACATGATACCACATTCATGTATCATCCCTAATTTTTTTATATACATCATATTTACATTAAAACATCGCAGACATAATTTGTATTCATATTACTCATTATTATAGATAACATTGTGAATATTGTGTAAAAAAAAAAGAAATTCACAAGATCTAAAGATCAGAAAAGTACAAAAAAAAAACGATTTATGACAAGACAGTCTGCTATAAAATGAAACTAATAAAAAAGAATATGTTGACAGAAGTACACTACACTATAAATACAATTAGAACTTACGCTCAGACTATACGAACACAACTACACGACTCGTGTGACCAATCAACTAGGGATTCTTTTCCTAAGATCTAAATAAACTGTTGAATTTCTAGGAAAATCGTGAAGTCTGTTGTCGAGATCCGTGTTTACCCGCCCAGGTTGTTGTTTTTTGGCATTAAAAAAATTGATTTGAACCAATACAGAATGTGTAAGAATTTTAAAATGGACTAGAGTTTGGAGATATTCCAAATCAAGAGGACGAAAAAAAAATACCGACTTGTTCATTTCACGATAAAAAAAAAATATATATAAAAAAGCAAGGGGCCAATTAATTGAATGCTATGATTTTTTTTTGTACAGAGCACTAGCAGAACGGAGTAAAACATTTGACCTGTAGAAGCTTTTAATATCACTGATACTTATTCAACTGGTGCTTACAAAAATCATGAATAATTCTGATCTAGAAAGTCAAAGGCACAAGATTCCTTCTATGAAAAGATCATGCAGTTCTAAGAGTAGTATCAAATCTAAGAAGAAAGAGCTACGTCGACAAAGTTTGGATCACGACTATACTCACTCGGTAAGTTCAAATGAAGATTAAGACAAATGTTTCTTGTATATGTACCACATACCCCTTTTATACTTAGTATAATAGTTTCTATTCAAATTCTATACATATTTTAATAAACCTGGTGTAGATACAGATGGTGGAGGGTGCAGTGCTGTGTGTATTTAGCGTATGCAAATCGCCCCAGGCCCTGTGTTAGACGAGCGGTCAACCGTGACGAAATACAGTACACGGCATTTACTGATTTAGGATCTGTGTTGTAAAAAGTGCTCAGGCAAATCACGTCAAGTAATCAACCAGAATGGTCGAACGACTTTCCATCCGATTCTAGAAGGCCTAAATGGACCTAACATTAGATCGAATGTGTCAGAGTCAAGTCATTTCACGTTACCTCGCAATATCTTAAGTACGAGTCAGAACCAGCAAGGTGTGAAGTCAGTCCGGAACAGAGAATTGAGTGCATAAGGAATAGGCGATGTTTTTGTACAAGCAGTGTTACTTTGTAACCAATTTTACAGTATTGGGTGTGATTTATTTGACATTTAAGTGTTACGTTTCTTTGGCGCCCCGAGTTGTCAAGTTCTTTGAATTGGTTTTGTCGTGTGGTGCAGTTTTCAGAGAGCCTGAATAGTCAGAAACGTAATAGTATGGGCAGATTTAGCAGATATATATATATACACACACACACACACACACACACACATACACACACACATACACACATACACACATACATACATATATATAAATAAAAATAGACAAAAAAAAACGATATATATATATATTTATATATATAGTTCGTCCATCGTGATTCAATGATGACCACATTTGTCATCCAAGAGGCTGATGGATTTGCACTGGGGTTTTATGCCTCCTTATGTGGCTGGTAAGACCTGTGAGCCCGGAATATTCGGCTGCACACTGGGGCAGGTTATTCCAGCTGGAGTTAGTGTCATTAGTCTTGCTTTTCCCTTGACGCTTTTCTTCTGCTGGCGTTATTCTCTTTTTCTCAGCAATTTGTGTGCCAGTTCTCACAACGCGACGCCATGATGCTCACTTATGAGCTTCTGTCTCCCAGGTGGCTGGGTCAATGCTGAAGGCTTTCATGGAAGCTTTGATGGCGTCCTAATGCATTTTCTTTGTTCACCTTGTGAGCGCTTTCCTTGGACATACAGGAGTCGTTTAGGTATGCGGCGGTCTTCCATTCTGCAGACGTGTCCTGCCCATTGCAGCCAAGACTGCATCAGCATTGTGTGGATGCTTAGCAGACCCTATCTTCAAATGACTTTGTCAAGAGAAGGGGTGTGTAAGATGTGAGATTGTGTGTGTGTTTATTTTATTAGTTGTGAGTGGTGAATTGTTTTAGGACGGAGTTTTCAAGGGGAGACAATAAGGTTTCTAGCGGTCAGTCTAGTCAGTTGAACAGCTGACCTGGTCTGTATGGGGTCTTGGTGATTGTTGTCAGTTAAATTGCCTATATTAAGGAGATATTATTTCGGCATTGTGAAACTGAGTATTTGACGTAATACTTCGTTGTGTCATTATACTTTATTACTGTCATTATTATTGTAGCTAGTCTAAGCGCCCCAGAATATTTAATTTGGGCACATTTAGTACTCTAGTGATTGATGATTATGTTTTCCATATTATATGTGTAACCCTTTGTTTGCTGTAAATAAATACTGATTCCATACTCCTTTGTTGAGTGTATTTATAATACTTATACGCTTTAAGGATCTACATTTGAGAATCATACTCTTAGACACATTCGAGCCATTTTGTCTATAGTAAGAACTAACCCAAAATTCTTAACAGACTTCAGTAGCTGGTATATTTTTTCTTGCCATTTAACATTCAGTATATTCAGACATTGACAACTGCATTCCACTGCAAATCATGTCCATTTATTCTGATACTTTCATCTGAGTAGGCTTTACCTAGAGCAGGCAGATATAAGACTTATTTTGTTTTGTGTTGATGGTAAGGCCAAAATCTTAGCATGCTATTGAGAAGACGCTGACGACGCTTTAGGGCACAGTCGTCAGCAAATAGCAGGTCCCTGATTATTGCTGTTTTTATTTTTGTTTTTACTTTGAGCTGCCTCGGTTGAATAGGCCATCGTTATATCAAAAAGGAAACTGCTAAATCTCCGACAACCACTGATGAATTTGTCTTCTATCTATTGATGGGAAAATTCTCGCTCAATTCTCCTACTAAATCAATCATGCAACATCTAGAACACGTACTACTACCAGAAAGCCCATGCGGCTTCAGAAAGGAGCGTTGAACCATTGACATGCTCTTAGCGCAAGGCAGCTCCAGGAAAAATGTCAAGAACAAAATGCTGAATTCTTAATATATATATGTCGAACTTACAAAAGCACTCGACACTGTTAGCATTGAAGGAATCTGGAAGATCATGTCAAAGTATTGATGTCCACGAAAATTCATCCATGAAGGCTCGTGTCCAGGAAAGCGGAGAAACATCAGAAGAATTGCAAGTATTAAACGGGGTAAAACAAGGTTGTGTCTTGGCACCCACACTGTTCAGTATTATGTTCTCTGCAATACTGACAGATGCATTCACAAATAGATATAACAACAGGATAAATATAACATACAGAGCTCTATTTAGTCTGTCAAGAGTATAATGACGGTATGTTAAAACTGTGCATTATAAAAATAGTTCTTTTTATTTTTCAAATTTATAACTAAATCGAAGTTCATATTAATTTTAATAACAAGATTACAAAGAGAGTTTGTGTGATACACAAACTCAGAGGCGGCCGCCGTCGGAGTCGGATCCCTGTCAGATCCGCCTATTCGCAAGATGTTTCGGATGTTCCTTCTAAGTTGAAAATAATTAACTTCTCGCTGGACGACGGAGGATGGCGAGCAGGGTATAAATCTGCCTAGTGTTTGCGCACTAGACTGTAGTTCGGATTTATCGTGGGTCTCTGGTTCAATTCCTACATGCTCCCATCCCCTCCTGCGGAAGGTTTGAAATAGGAAGTAAACTATCTTTAACTCTGAAGAAACATTCGAAACATGTAAAACAAACAGACACATAACCCGGTAGCGTCGAGATAATCAGTTCAGCACGCTAACCGCACGACAAGGTATTGTTCTTAACTTAATAACAAACTGGTTACAAACTAATAGCCTGATATATACAATATGTCACACGAGCGATTTTAAATAATCTTTTAACATTGATCTGTAGAGATGTAGATCTACATAAACTAAACTTCTGATTTAGCACTCTTAATATATGTCTTATTATTAATAATTTGGATGTAATTTAGATAAAATTTACGTAAAATTAAAAAAAAGCCCAGATAATCAATACAATGAATGCAATATCTATATATATAATCCTCAAAGTAAGAGGTCAAACACACGAAAGTTCAAACGAGCAACAACAAGTAATTGGAAAGATCCCATGGCGCAGCATGCGGTGTGAATGGAAATTGGTGCATCCCAATGCGCACTATTTTGTGAATGAAAGTGGTGTTTATATAATTATCTTCTTCTCAGATCATTGTCATAATATTAAAAGTATTTCCAGATTATTGTGTTGTTAGGCAATTGAAACTAGAACAACAATACACAGATAGAGTATACTCTCAGGTTTCACTTTAGAAAGTACTTTAATTACGCACATTCGTTCATTAGACATGATTACGAAAGGTAACTCATCTCTCTATTCCTAGATCTAGATCTAGATCTAAAACTCGAATTCACCTCTTCGCAAAGATAGTTTTATGCTTTAGCACATGAACACACTAATTATACTCCATTTAATCAAATTAACATTCAAATTTGTTTTTCTAAAGCATTGTTACATGTGCAGCTATATTCTTAATATCGTGTAAATTAAGGTCAATTTTTCAGCTCCATTCATAGTATTTTTCATTCATGAATTTACGCATTCGCTTTACTTATAACAAGCAAATGGGAAAATCCCATGGCGCAGCATGGTGTGAATGGGAAATAATATATCCAAATCCGCACCATTTTCATTCACGAAATAGCATAGCATTTTTTTTACTTTAAAAAGATTTTAATAATATCCGGAAATTTCCAGGACTTTTTCGACCGGCGGCCTAGGATTTAATAAAATTTCAGGAGATTTCTAGGGGGGTCCTGGTAAATCAAGAGGCCGCGGGAAATCTGTTATGTTTTATAAAATGGTTCAATTTAATAATTTATACACCTAAAATTAGCACGGGTCCAAAGAAAGTTTGGGACCCACTGTGGTCGCATATGTTCTAGTATTTTTTATTCATGAATTCACTTATAACAAGTAAATGGGAAGATCCCATGGCGCAGCAAGGTGTGAATGAAAATTGTGTATCCAAATCGCAATATTTTCATTCACAAAATAGCAGAGACATAAATAAATATAGACTGGAAAAAGGAATCAACTTCATGTAACTTGATTTAATAATTCATACACCTAAAAAATTAGCACGGGTCCAATGAAAGTGCGGGACCCACTGTGGTCGCATATGTTGTAGTGCCTAAGGCCTGCCCTGGAAAATAGCGGCGTATGCTATGCCGCCGGTCGACTAGTTAAATTTAAAAATAGAAGTTTTAGCTTATTATAACATTTCAATGTAGATTTAGACATAAACATCCGGAACAATCTATTATAGATATTTAAACTATCGCAATATTTCTGAAGGAACAGTAAAGGTTAAATCATATTTTCAAAAGCCTTTAGTTGTTTTTTTTATTATCTAACCGTGACGGA
This sequence comes from Biomphalaria straminea, assembly GCA_021533235.1. Classification (NCBI taxonomy): domain Eukaryota; kingdom Metazoa; phylum Mollusca; class Gastropoda; family Planorbidae; genus Biomphalaria; species Biomphalaria straminea. The sequence continues at coordinate 2,305 of JADKLZ010048208.1, read as the reverse complement.
CAGACCAACCACTTAAATCTAGTCTAAAATAATGACTAAGACTCGAGATGACTGAGACTTTTACATACAGATGATGAAATAATAGGCCTACGGTTAATAATCTCGGCTGAAAGTAAACTGTATACAAAGTATTCATATATAATTTTTTTTTTCTAAAAAAAAAATAGGTGCCGGTACTCGTGATAGATTGCCTTACTTTCAACTAGGCCTACTAATAAATTAACAATTATCGTTGAAATACTAGAAAATTAATAATTTTTTCCCGACATTAAAAAAAGGTCCCGGTACAAGTACCATCACAAAAATATATGTATATCTCAATCTTATTTCATTTACATTTTTTGCGGGGTTATTGCTACTTAATACGTTGATACCGGATCGATTTATATAGGGCCTAAGTATACAAGCAGGATCTCACGCATTGGATACATTTATTTTTTAAATACAAAGTTTTATGGAATAGGCAATCATGGGCGCCCGCATGGAGGTGCCTCTGAATTCTGAGTAGTCACGTTTTAGCCAATAAAAAAATATTTATGAAATACTTCTTCCAGATGTGTTTTTTTGATTACGTAGATGTAGATTTAATCAGAATCCAGGCTACGCAGTGTACTAGAGAAAGCCGAGAAGATCGGAAAGAGCTGGGAAACCATAAAAAAAACTAGCAAGAGACTGTGGAGAGTGACGTGCTTTTATTGAGGCCATATGTTCCATGAGGAACCCAAAGGAATGATGATGATGAGGGGGTGTCACTGTCAAAAAAGATCTTTGAAGGTGGCTTGAGTGAAAGGTATCATATGCTACAGTGCAAGTGATCTTTGAAGATGCTTCTTTTGTCTTGATTAAAGATATTATAGCCGTGATGCCGAGGATCTAGAAGTTGTCAGCTGATAAGATGATCTAAGTATATATTAATAGATTCAATGAAGAAATATTTCCTTTCAAAATACAGAAACTTTTAATTCAAAACATGGAAAAGCAATGTACAATAATTATACGAATATACTGTAATCAAATGAAGCTGTTAATATATTTCTACTGGAATACTAAATGATCTACGCAATAAAATAGCAAGCTTGAGACTCTATAATTTACGTCTTGCTAGAATGAACAACTACTCAAGACTGGCCGGGATTCTAGCTTTTGCTTTGTTTACGTGACTGAGCCAACCTCTAAATTTGCATAATAAAATAACATATCAAAATTGTATTTTCAAACAATCAGAAATTCTCTATTAGACAAATGGTGCAAAGTTGGAAAAACCTGGCTAAAATACCCCAGCTAACTAGGTCTGCCGGTTGAACTTGACCGGAGCTAGATTAAAATAATAATTACATGAAATGAAATTTAAAAAAATAGACAAACCAAAATGTATGACGATTGGAACGTGACAGGGGGGTGCAAGTGCACCACAATGTACTTCCTTGCGGACGCCAATGCATTATTGATTCAAGAGTTAAATAAATTAATGTTCAGAAAAAGCTTGCGCATCGTCTTCTAAGTCTAAATCTAAAGGTCTATCATTGGATCATTGTTAGTTCTCGAACAAGTAATACTTCTACTGAAGTACAGTTATAAAGACATGCTATTATTTTAACTAGAATAAGCAAATCTGTAGTTCATGTCCGACCATGTATGATTTATTATAGGCTTGTAATTCGCACATTTGTTTATAATTGCACATAGATTTAGTTATTATGAATGCCACAAGGTCGACTTTGACAGACATTTGTATGGTGATTTAACAGAAGACAGGAGATCCGCTAGTCTTCCA